>JAOVYX010015030.1:0-29543 GCA_035668315.1 Drosera spatulata | reverse complement strand
AAAAAGGAAGGATGAATTTGCGACTAAATTATATTTTTAATCGTAAAATTAGCGACTATAATTATATTTTAGTCGTAAATTTTACGACCACATCAGTTTAGTCGCAATATTTATGACTATAAGAGTTTAGTCGTGAATTTTGGAACTAAAATCAAGATTAGTCATAAAACTAACGATTAAAAAGAAAGTTAGTCGTAAAATTAACGATTAAAAAGAAACTTAATAGTAAAATTAGCGATCAAAATTAATATTAGTCGTTAATTTTGCGACTAAAATCAATACTAGTCGCAAAGTTAATTTTCTTAAAAAAATCAAAAATTAGTTTTGTAATTATGAGACCAATATATTTTTTGTAGCAAATATACCGACTAAATTATAACTTTAGTCGTAATATTAGCGACTAATTTAGTGTATTAGTCGCAAATATAGCGACTATTTTTATTGATTAGTCTCCGAATTAAAATTTTCAAATAATATATTTACAACAATATAATTAGGAGTTTCATTTGCCACATTGGTTAGTTCATAAGCTTGTGGACACTTGATCATGGGTTCGAATTCAAATTCCAATAAACTTGTGAATTATGGTGCGTGTGTGCCACTTAGGATTAAGTTCCACGTGTCTGTCATGTCATCATCCGATTTGTTTTATTTTTTTCTTTTCTTTTTTTCAAAATGACGACTAAGGTAATTTTAGTCTCTAATTTAGCGATTAAAATTTTAAAAATAGTCGCTAATTTTGCTACTAAACTTAAAATATTAGTCGTAAATAAATATAAATTAAGATCTTTTTTTAGTCGCTAAATTAGTGACTAAAATTACCTTAGTCGCTAATTTATCGACTAATGTTTTTGTTTAGTCACCAAATTTGAATAGCAAGGAAGCTTTTAGCGACTAAGATTTTTAGTGACAAAACACATTTTAGCGACCAAATTTTAAAAATAGTCACTAATTTTGCTACTAAACTTAAAATATTAGTCGTAAATAAATATAGATTAAGATCTTTTTTCAGTTGCTAAATTAGCGACTAAAATTAACTTAATCGCCAATTTACTGACTAATGTTTTTGTTTAGTCATCAAATTTGAATAACGAGGAAGCTTTTAGCAATTAAAATTTTTAGTCGCAAAACACATTTTAGCGACTAAAACTCCCATTTTGTGACTAAAATCCTTAGTCATTAAAAATTATTTTTTTTATTTTTTATTTTTTTTTTTGTAGTGTATATAGGCCCATAGCTTGCTGCTCTGTACTATACAAATTCATAACCAAGATGATTTGCCATAGAATGGAACAAGTAATTTGTGATCTTGTTCATCAGTCCCAGAGTGTGTTTGTGAAGGGGAGAAGCATAGTAGATAATGTGATGCTGTGTTAAAACTTGATTCATGGGTATGGAAGGAAGGGGATCTCCCATAAATGTATGATAAAATTGATAATAGGAAGGCATATGATACTGTTGATTGGAATTTCTTGAACAGGTTGTCGTTATGCCTTTAGTTTCCTCCTAAGTTTGTTAACTGGATTAAGCACTGTTACATGACTGTTGGTTATTCAGTAAACATTAATGGTGTTTTTTCTGAAGTATGCTATGGAGGAAGGGGCCTTAGTGGGATCCGCTTTCTCCTGATCTTTTTGTGCTGGTAATGAACTTATTTTCAAGGAGCTTACAACAGATATCAAAAGAAAAAGACTTCAACTTTCATCCAAGATGTAGAAGGTTGAAATTGTAAACTTGATAAGGAACAGGTTTTAAAGCATATAGAAGAGGCTGACCGGCCAGGATAGGGACGTGGAAGATGTAGGGAGTGGCTCAGTTCTTTCAGTCAGGGAGACATATGAAATAATGATCAAAGCTGTTCCAAATGCTCCATGGTGCAAACTAATATGGGCCAAGAATGTGAGGCCACGACACTCCTTTATCCTTTGGCTCATTTAGAAGAAGAGGTTAAGGACCAAGAGATGGTTTTTTGACAGAGGTTTGATACATAATGACCTTTGTGAGCTGTGTGGGATGAATCATGAAACCTGTGAGCATATTTTCTATATGTGCCCTTATTTACACAAGGTAGTTCAAAATGTGCTTCAATATTGGAAATTGAACCAGAAGCCCCTTTGCCCAGGAAGCATGGATGATTTGGTTAAGCATTGTTGCAAAAAGGGAAGTCGAGGAAAGCTGGAGAGGTTTGAAGGCAGCATGCTGCCATGGCTTATGAGCTCTAGGGTGAACGCAACAGGAGGGTTTTGGAGAAAGCAACGAGAAGATCTGGGGAGTTGCTTCAACTAATATTGAGATCGAATGTTTAATTTCTTTTGATATGTGCTTGTGAGGATGATGGGGACTTTGTTCCTAGTTTTCTAGCCTTGTAGCAGCTCTATTTTCGATTATAAATAAAATGAAATGAACGCTTACTAAAAAAAATTGATAGTTTACTTAGTTTATGGGTCAAAGGTTGAATTGGTCAAAACTGATCAAACCCAGACGGAGTATCAAATATAATTGTTAAAAAAGAGTTGATAAAATATACATGTGTCTTATATAAATAAATTTTTTTTATCTATTATCTATATATATACATGACAAAATATAATATAATAATATTAATATAAATAAAATAATATCAGAATGATCGAATCGACGATTGAATCGATTGAATCATTAACTCATTCACTCGAAATCTCAATTGGATTGATGTCCGATCCAAAAATGAAAACGGTTCATAATTAAAAAATACAACCCTCGACCAAAACGATAAAAATAAAAATTCATATCTTAATCAAACTTCATCTCCTTACAACCTTTGGGCCATGCGAGGCCGTCCCATTCGATTCGGCCCCATCCCATGTCGGGCCCATACCCAAGCTGATCTCACTCTCATCAGCTGAAGCCCTTTGTTAAAAAACAAACCCCACATAGCCGTGTCAAGTCCCCCGAAATATAAAAGCAGAACACAGCCACGTGTCCCGCACGTGTCCACACCCCACCACTCCCCCCCTCTCTCTCTCTTCCTTCAGTCTCAGTTTTCGCAAAAAATCGCCGGAGGCAACTTTTGGGCCCACCACTCGCCAACAAAGCAAAGCAAACCCACGCTCGAGTTTAAAATTTGTTGAGTGTGACTTAAAATTGGCCCATTTTGGCCCATAACAATATTCACTCGCAGCTCTCTCACAGTCGGTTTCTTCAGTCTACTGCTTTCACTCCGTCGCCGGCGAACGAGCTCTGAGTTATCAGGTCTGTTGTTTTTCGCCCTTCTCACGCTCAGTGATTGGCGGTGGGATTACGAGGATTTGTTATTCTGTTGTTTTTACTTAGTTATTTTGGCATAGAATCAGGAAACCGCGCTTTTATTATTTGCTCTTTATCTACAACGAGGAATACGTCCACCCAATGGACGGGAATATCTGAGTCTGTATTGTGGCAGTGTTTTAGCTGGGAGAGAAATGATGCTAGATATACTGGTCTTTTTTTGTTCTAATCAATCATTACAGCTTGAATTGTGGATGAAGATAACCGCCTATTGTTTAACCGACAGAGAAATGCTAAGTAAAATTGTCTGTGTATTCATTTTCAAACACTCTTTGTTTATATCTGTTGATTCGAGGTAGTACCATAAGTTTATTTATGGGCCTATAAAAAATAAACGATTAAGATAGAAGAGTGTTCGTGACATTTCTTCCATTGATAAGATAGGAAGTTTCTAGCAGATTGGACTCTTTAGTTTGGATTCCGATGCAAATAAGATTAAGATGTTTTTTCCTCCTCCTTGTTGGGTAAAACTGGTTGTAGTGTTGTACTCTAGTGTGTCCTTGAGGTTTTTGGTAATTTGATAGTGACTATGGTTTGATCCTAATTGCCTTTTACGGTGACAATGACACAATCAAAGTTATCGTCTTATTTTAATGGATAAGATACTTAAAATTAGGACTGATAAAATTAGGTCAAAAATGAAAACGTAGCTTGTATAGAGGGAACATCTGAACGTGGATAAGAATTTGAGCCTCAATACAAACTTTGATTTTATGATAACTGTCGTGATCTAATAGATTAGAAGAAGAGTGTAGGAAAATGATTGTAGTACTCCTTTAAACATTTTGTTTCGGGATTTTAGTTCGAGAAATGGGCTACTTGATGAATGACCATATTTCTAATGGGCTTTGATTCCATGACGCACTTAGTTTGACTTGGTAGATGATGGAGTTGAGATCATAATTGATACTATCATTGTTAAAGTGTAAGACAGTGGAAAATATGCTTGTAAAACAAAAGTTTGTTGAATTTCTTTTGTGTAATTTTTTGATCTATTCCTTTTGTATCAAGTCCGTTACATATAGTAACGAATATGTGGTCCGATCCTTTGGCTGTAATTTTCTGTGGGACGAAGAGAGCACCAAGCATTCAATATCTTACTTGTGTAGTCCTTTGGAAACTTACTCACTAAACCGTCTAGAAAGAAGTTTATTGGATAAATCAGGGAGTGTTACTGTGTTACGTTATATAGGAGACTGCACGAGAAGCGAGTTCAGTAGTATTTTTCTGTCCTAACACTAAAAATATCTCTATATCACCTGCGATGCCGTCAGCTAGCGCTGAAGCATGAAATTTAGATCAGATCATCCACCATATATATCTACAGCTTGCATTTGCTCAGGGTTGCACTATAATCTGTAATCTATAAGGAATCATGATCTCCATATAAATATCGTGGGATTTCACGTGCACCTCGTCTTGCATCCATATCTACAATATATTATCGTCGCCCTCTTTCGGGATAAGAATCCAGCAAGCCATTGGCGAGAGACTCCTTTTATATGTTTTGGAAAGGTGAAAACGTAACGGCGTCCTTATATCGTGTTTCCAGTGTGTCATGCCGTTTCCTCGTGTCGTTTCTTTGCTGTTTGTCGCTTTCCAAAACCGCCTGGCGTTACTCGTGCCTAAAAGTCTTTGCTCTATGAAACATTATTTTTTGCAGGCGTATCTCCGTTAGATTGAGCTTCATCACTCAACAGCAGGAAGAAATCTCCACTATAAAATATGGTTATGGGCGACAAAACTGAAGGTCATCCTCACAAAATAGAGTTGAAGACATCACCTTTGATATCAGATCAGAATCCGGAGGCTACCAGCATCGTCGAGAACGCTGCAAACAACTACGCTTTGCGAAACTTGGGGAGGCAGTCGTTGATCTACTCCCTCACTCTAGATGAGTTCCAACATACCCTTTTTGAGAGCGGCAAGAATTTCAAGTCTATGAACATGGACGAGTTTCTCAACAGCATTTGGACTGCCGAGGAAAGCCAAGCACACAACCCTGGGCAAAATGGTGTCACGAACAACAACTCCAACGCAGGAGGTGACAACGCCATCTTAATCACAAATGGTGCTTCATCAGGACGGACCATCGCGAAGCAACCAAGTCTGTCTAGGCAGGGCTCTCTCAGTTTACTGCCACCTCTTTGTAGGAAGACGGTGGACGAGGTCTGGTCCGAGATTCAGAAGAGTCAGCAGCAGCAACAGCAGCCGCGGCAACCGCCTAGCAACCCTGCTGCTGGAGCAAGTTCTGCTCAGGAGCGGGAGGCCACGTTTGGAGAAATGACTCTGGAAGACTTTCTCGTGAAAGCCGGGGTAGTCCGTGAACACTGTCCGACTCCCGATATACCATCTCAGCAACCGGCACCTCCTCAACAGCAGCATCAATATGCGTTGTACCAAAACGCTAATAATCCCCAAGCAGGGCTCGCTGACAACAGGACTTTCATGGGGATTGGCGCAGGCACGATGCCAGCTTATCCAGGTATGCCACCGAATAGTGGAATCATCGGTGAGCCATTCGGAAAGGGGAACAACGGGTATCCTGCAATGCCGCTAACAAACATACCCTATGGCGGTAGGGTCGTGAATGGTTCTACAGCTACTGCCGGTGGGTATGGGCCAGGCTTGGCTTTGGGATCTCCCGTGAGTCCACTTTCATCTGACGGGGTATGTGGACCGAGCCCGGTTGACAAGTCTGTGAATCCATATGGGTTTGATATGGGTGCTATGCGTGGAAGGAAGCGACCAATGGATGGGCCAGTGGAGAAGGTGGTGGAGAGGAGACAGAGGAGGATGATCAAGAACCGAGAGTCAGCTGCGCGGTCTCGAGCAAGAAAACAGGTAATTTCAGTCTCCATCGATACAAAGATCAGCGTTCCGGAGGCGAGGGTACAAGAACTGGTCAATTAATCCAACTAACTAGCTCCTATTTTCCTCTGATGTAATGTGATGCATCACTTGAATTTACGCAGGCGTATACTGTTGAGCTGGAAGCTGAATTGAATCAGCTAAGAGAAGAGAATGCGCAGCTGAAACAGGCCGTGGTAATTGATCTCCAACTTCTGCCAAGTGATTTTGATACTGGCTTTATGTTCAATGCAGTGTCTCGTCGTCGTTCTGATTCCTTGCATTTCCTATGCAGGCAGAGCTTGAAATGCAAAGGAAGCAACAACAGGTAGTCATCTGTCTGCAGAACTTCATTCCTCTTCTGGTATCCAGTATCATCTATTTTCAACCTTCATCCTACTTGCAAGTGTCGAATGCTACCGTCTCTACCATGCATCACGCCTGCCATTTTTCTTCTTCCTCTATGAATTTTAAGCAGATTGTCATCAATATGAGTAACATCCAAGGAATATGCATGAGTAAATTCAAGGATACACACTTACTTTGTACATTCCTTTGTTTCTTGAGCCGTCCTGGGTCAAGGAATCTTGAATTCATCTCGGAGAAAATGATGTCCAAGATGGATTCTAGTATCAATGACAGGAAACGTCATAACCTGATGACGTTGTCGGTGGGCGAGGTTCCCTTCCCTTAGTTGTGCATAGCCGAGTTCCTGCACAGCTGATCATGTGTCTTCCTTCCTCTTTGCAGTATCTAGAGGAGCAACAGAAGATGGCACGAACGAGAGCGCAGAAGGCAATGGACGAACTGAGCATGATGAGAAGGGCAAGGAGCTGTCCCTTGTGAGATGGCAAGCTCGTGTGCCGTCCCCGATGCAGAATTCATCGTAGGAGCTTTGTGAAAAGCTATGGAAGCAAATCATTTCCGGGACTTTCAGTTTTCGTTCTTTGTTAATCACCTACTCTTGGTAGATAATAGTATCAGAAGTGCTGTAGGATGTATATCATGTTCAGTTGTCGAAGTTGATACATGCCAGGATTTTGTATTGTGCATCATAGGTTTCTCGGTTCTCATGTATTGATGAGACGCCTAGAAGAACAGGTTAGTACTCTTTTTTCTTTCTCGACATGCCATATCTCTTCACATCGAAGGTCATGGAGATTGAAGGAGGAGCCAAATACTCCAGTTGCTGATAACCTATGAAACTCCTCGCAAAACAGAACAGCTCAAGAGTTCAATTAAATGGAGACTAACCCAATTGTATTGTCGAAAGCAGATCATATTTAGGGCGTCTATGGACTACAGAGTACATTTCAACATGAAACTTGTTGGATTATGTTGTGAATCCAATGTTCTTGTTAGACTATTGATGAGTCTGTTGTAGTCTTTGTTGGACTTCATGTTCCCGAGTCCCACCATATACTCTGTGATTACCTTGGTGTAGTTTAGGTACTAAGTAAAGTTGTATCACTTATATAGTTGGGATATGCCCTAAATTCCTTGGAATGTAAGTGTACGTGGGTAGTGGGTGACAGTTGAACAACAGCAGAACAAAACAGATATAAGCAGATCTGGGTGATGAGTTTTTTTTTTCCATCATCGAGTCTGTAACTTGTCTTCTTTGATATGGTGCAAGATCACAATGCCTCTGTGCAGCGATGGAACCCAAGTTCCTCGATAACAAATATTCGTGTCCGTGTGTGTCTGCTCTTGCTTTGGTTGATTGCTTTGTGTCTTCTTCGTTGTTCAGTTGTACAGGGTCTAAGAACTGCTATCAGAGCGGCATGATGTGGATGAAAAAATACGGATCGAGAAGTTTGATGGTGAGGCTTTTCGGGTGGTGGAAGCTACAAATAGAGGATTACCTTTACCAGAAGGATCTCCATGGACCTCTGCTTGGCAAGAAACCCGATATCAAGTGGATGCAATATCTGATGATGCATGGGCCATCCTTGATAGAAAGGCTCTTGCTGCTATTTGCCTAGGACTGACGAAGAAAACTGGATATCATATAACGAAGGCCAAGACTGCAAAAGAAGCAATGGACAGACTCACCAACATGTACGAGAAGTCCTCGACGACAAATTCGATTTATTTGTTGAAAAAGCTTGCGAATATGAAGCTCTTAGATAAAGGTTGTGTGGCAGAACATATGAACGCCTTTACTCAGGTAACAAATCAACTTGACTGAGGGAATTAAGCTTGAGGATAAGTTGCAAGCACTTAAGTTCCTATGCTCTCTCCCGGATAGTTATAATACTGCTGTACAAGGGATCTCTAGTACAATGAAGGATGAGCTGACCCTAAATGATGCTATGAGCAGCATCATGAGCGAAGAAATGCGAAGAAAGGCTACAGGCAAAAACAATATTTCAGCATCTTCTTCGGCACTTGCAGTAGAAAAGCGCGGAAGGAATAAACGCAAAGGAAAGTTCCAAGGACGATTTGGAAGATTCAAGTCAAAGGGAAAAGGTCAGCTTGTGTTGAGATTCCGAGTGGGAGTCAGCTTGTGTTGTGAGATGCAAGGCATATTTCGAACTTGAGAAAAAAAATCTCATTTCAACTAGTAAGCTTGACGACGAGGGGTACATTACTACTTTCGGCAATGGAGAGTGGGAAATCACATCTGGGGTCAGAGTTATAGCTCGAGGTAAACGAGCAGGTACGCTTCATCCTGTTCAAGGGAAAAACCAAGCTGACATGATTGCAGCTAGCGTTACAGCCGGCAACCTTTCCTCTTTGCGGCATCGTCGACTAGGACACTTTGGTGAGAAAGGCATCAAATTACTGCACTCTAGACTTCTTCTTCCAGGTCTTAAGAAGGTAGAGTTGGTGTTCTGTGAAGACTGTGCATACGAAAAATAGAAGTCGGTTAGTTTCAATTTGAAGGGGTGAGAGAAGAAATTAGAGGTTGTGCATACCGATGTGTGGGGTCCTGCTCAAGCGATCTCTTACGGTGGCAAGAGATATTTCGTCACCTTTATTGATGATGCCACTCGAAAGACATGGGTATATGCTTTAAAGGAAAAGTCTGATATGTTTGCAACATTCAAGCAATGGCGGAGCATGGTTGAAAATGAAACTGGTTGTCGTGTCAAGGCTCTCAAGTCTGATAATGGAGGTGAATATACAAGCTTTGAGATTGCTATATATTTGTCAAAGAATGGCATTAGAGGTGTGAGAACAGATCCGAAAACTCCACAAGAGGAGTTGTGGAAAGAATGAACCGCGCTATTCTTGAGCGAGCAAGGTGCATGAGACTTCATGCTGGTCTTCGTCTTCATCTTTTGGCTGCCACTGTTGACACAGCAATATACTTGATCAATAGATGCCCATCAAGTTCCTTAGCTGGAGAAATTCCAAAAGAGCTATGGTAAGCTGAACTATTCTTTTCTTAGAGCTTATGGCTGTGTTGCATACTCTCTTATTGACAAGGGAGACAGGAAGAAGTTAGACTTGAAGTCGAAGAAATGTGTCTTCATTGGATATGGAGGAGATGAGTATGGTCATCGCTTATGGGATTTTGAGAGCAACAAGGTCATCCGAAGCAGGAATGTGATATTTCATGAGGAAATAACCTATAAGGATTATCAGCTGGCTAACGAGATCTGCGTACAGAAGATCAGTGTACAACCAGAGTATGTTAACTTGGATGGTGATTGTGGACAACAAAATGAGTTGATCAGGAAGGAAGAACTTGGATATAAGTCTACCCAGCAATTGCATGAACAGCCTAGTAGGGAAGGCCAAATAACAAATGCTCAACCAGATTCAGAAAGGGTCCAAGAAACTGAGAGTGAAGTTCGACAAAGTAATGTTTCTCAAGCTAAACCTGTTCAGCAAACTCAAGCAAGCACGAGGAAATCGACAAGGGTGAGAAAGACTAAGGTAATATTTGATCCCTCAGCCAATATTGTTCATGATTATGTCTTATATATAGATGCCGGAGAACCTGAAACGTATGATGAAGCTCAAGCGGTACATCTAGTGAACAGTGGGAGCTCGTAATGAGAGAAGAAATGAAGTCATTGTTGCAAAACCGAACTTGGGAGCTGACCAAGTTACCCGTTGGTAAAAGGGCTTTGCTAAATAAATGGGTATATCGGGTGAAGAAAGAAGCAGATGCCTGAGCTTTCTTAAGTTACGAGACATGGAGATCATCTTGTAACGAATTCTTGAAATGAACAAGTTCCTCAAATACATCACCTCGAGCTTTTGTGTGTTCAATGCAATTTCAAGGTGGGTGGCACCATCAATCTTCAAAATTTTCAAGCTTCTTTCCCCAACTAACTTGAACAACTCGAAAGTGTAAAGGTACAACCGCAATTCTTCTATGCAGTCGGCTTCCAATATGAGTTTGTTGATTTTCAGAAAACCAACATCAATGTCCCTCAGCGACGGACTGGTCAGCTCCAACGTTGCCTCAGCAATATCAAGCTCTTCTAGCATCAGGACCTCAATCCTTGGGCAAGCACTTAATAAACAACTTAAATCGAGCACAAAGACCGAAATATAACACAGCTCCAGGTACGTCAAGCAAGAAAATCTATGATTGCTCGACTTGATGCCCTCAATATGAAAGCGCCATAAAATCAAAGTTTCCAACTTATCCTGGCCACACCTTTCCAAAATGTTAAAGCCAGATGACGTACAATCAAAGCAGCATGTGAGTTCAGTCAATGTATCTCTAGTATGTTTAGGCATGCTAATCGAAAGGGACTCAAGTCCAGTTGTTTCGAGTATGGTTTGAGTTATCAGAGTTTCCAACCTTCCTAGACTAAGTTCGAGATAGCCTCCCCAGTCCCAGGAGTTGAACGAAAGACCTTGAAGGTGATAATTCCTCGATGCCTCCCTCCATTTTCGACACGTGGATGCATCTACTGCGACATCTCCAGCATCTGCAAAGGGGAGTATGTATCCAACGACTTCAACAGGAAGGTCCTCCATATCTGCAGGGATAAGAAATCAGCATATCCTAGCGAATCCCAACAAAACAAAAAAAAGAAAAGAAAAAAGGAAAGATGCAACGTAAAAATAGGGATAAGACTACCTGCATCAATCTATCCTACGGTGTCCTCTCCACACTTTATACTTGTTGGGATTATGTGGGTACGTTTCTTTCCTTTCCTAATGAATCCGAAAACTCGAAATCAGAACAATGCAGGCAAATTCCAACAGCATGGTTAGTACTGATCATGAAACTCATTGTCCATGCTTCAGGCTGTTCACCGAAGCGGCAGGAAACGGAAAAATAATATGGTCAATTTAAAACTAGTAAATATTATCCTATTTTATTCAAAAACACAAACTGACGGAATAGTTCTAATTAATTAGGTGAATCGGTCCAATTATTAACGAGCCGTATGGGTCTTGAATCCGCCTAATCGGCCCTGAACGGACCGGTTCGTGAAACCATGGCGCCGTTTTTAAAGACGGCATAACAACATGCATGAAAAAAAAAAAAAACAGAACTTTGTGTGACAAATCTATTGACATTGAATAGGAAGACCCAAGAAGCCTCATAACAATTAAAAGGCATTTGTTGGATATCTGATGCAAATAACAAATACAATTTCGCGCGAGTTTCGAATAGTTAACATCCATCAAATAATGCAAATCGAGATGGAAAAAAGAATGATTCTCAGAAAGCAGGCTGCAAGATACTAAAATTCTGGACTGGAAGTTACCTTGATCGAAGTGGATCGACTTCTAATTGGTAAATTAGAAGCAATAAAACTAGTTTCCATTGTTCGAAGTTTTCCTGTATACTTTACATATAAAATCAGGGATGGATTTGGTGTAGCTTGCGGTTTCAAAATGCTGTTATATTCTCAAGTAGTTTTGACATATCTACTCTCCAACCAAGAAAACCACACTTTCTATGTTCCGATTGATTTAATTGAGAAATTAATTAGGAAAATCTTTTGGATTTTAAATTTATAGTTTAACCCCACCCTATCATATTTCAGGTTTTTTTTTTTCCTCGCTTTTTCTCTGAATTTGAACTTACATTTGGTGCTTTCTGCTTTTCTCCTAGATATTGCAAGTTCATGCTAAATTTTTACTGCTCATGATAACCTGCGTATTTATGACACTAACCTCATACCGTAAGCTGCTCGAGCATAACAGAGAAGGGCAAATAGTAAAAAATAATTATTGAACATTAATTAACAAATTGGACCTTCAAAGAAGATTTTCCAGCAGATGGACCTAAAATATTACTCCCTTCCGAGAGAAAATGATCTATGATGCATAACGACGGAGGATGACGACAAGTTATTGTTTATATTACTGTTTGACACTTCACTATCTCAGAATACAACGAAACTTTCCAGTTTCATGGAAAACGGTCCGAGGATCAAAACACAGTATCTGTGGCCCAGATTTTGGGGGTAAATCGGATTTCGAGGTCGTTTAGATCATGTTTTGATCATTTTTAAGTTTTAGCATTAATAAACATGTCTCTTGCCATTTTCGATTGTAATGTTGTTAGGCCTTTCGACTCCCTTTATAAGTGGTTCGTAAACATCTTGTGAGACAGTTTTTGTTATTTGATTATTGGAATATCAAGAGCGAGGAACCCAGAGAGATTTTTTCCCCATTTTCGGATTCTTGTTTTATGCTTGAATTCGATTGTCATCTGTTTCTAACATTATATTTATCCCAAACAGAAAAAGAGTATGGAAGCAAGAGCGGAGATTTCATTATTTACTCTCCTCGTATTACCAACACAAAAAGTACGAATCTTTTGATAATTTATCAAAGATCTAATGCACACAATAGCTAGCTTCGGATCGAACCGTTATATAGTATTATCTTTTGAATCTTTCCCTGTAGAGATTTTGACAGTACATGAATGATAATGGAGATGTAATTAAACAAAACACAAAAAATCATCAGTGTTACAACAACCACCAACTATACTGTATTTTTGGCTTTGTATATTGTAATTTGAAATGTGTATATTCTAATTTGGACCTTATAGTCTACTCTTTTTGAGCGAAAATTTATGTATGTGTTAAATTTGTATTGAATAAAATTTATATTAAAAATATGACATATTGTAACAGTTATGGGAGAAATTAATGGATATATTGTAACTGATTTGACGTTATTTTTTATCAAATTACAAAACATAATTTTTATAAAATATTCAAATAAAATAAATATTATGGTTTTCATAGTACAGAGTAGGATGGAGGGAATATAATATAGACCTCCTATGGTGGAATTTGGATACTATGTACCCCAATTTGGATTGTCTATATGCTGTAAATTGGACCATATATACCGTAATTTTTAGGTCGAAAAAACTACATTACACAATTATCAAATCATAAACTACAAGATCCAAATCCAGTATTGCACTCTATACAGCTGTATGATAAAAAAAAGTTCTTTCTAATTAACCCTTTTTTCTTCTATTTTGGTGGTAACAACTACGTTAAGACACACCACACAAAGTATTCTCTTAATTTATTTATAATATTGTTATATTATTTCTATTTTATTTGTAATACTTTTATTATTTATTTATTTAGTAATCAACTAGTTTTGATGCACCTATCCAGTTATGCACGAGACACATATAAATAGATTCGACTATTATGAGTTTGTGAAAATGATAGACACTAAAAGTAAACCTACAATTTAATGTGATTTAAGTAACTTTATTGAAAGATATGTATTTTATAAGATAATTAAGATTTATTTCAACTCTATACGATATTTATTTTACTCTGAAAAAAAAAAGTATTACTATTTGATTAATCTTTCATCCGGCCTTTTAAGTGTGGGAATGCACAATCTGTTAGATGCTGCTTACTCCAATTTTAGCATGAATTATCGTGATTGGTCTTACCTTAAAAGACTAAATCTAAATATATCAGAGCTTATAAAACTATTTTGATAAGGTAAAAAAAATGACTAAATCTAAAAAACTAAATCTTGACAGAAAAAAATGACTAATATCCTGTCAAATTATAACCTCAACCACCTTCGTTTAGTATATGATAAATTTATATTAATAAAATCAAATTATTCCATCGCCTTTTTTTTCTCAATCTTTATCCTAAATCTCATTTACACGTCCCGTTATAAAAAAAATACTTTTTTTTAAAATTTTATAAAATTCCAATATATATATATATAAAATTACTGATGAAAACCATTGTTATTAAATGAGTATTTGGATTATACAAATCAGAGATTTTAAAAAACCTCTGCAGTGACAAAGCTTGAAAAAACGAAGCCTCGAGATCATCATTCAGGTGATCCTCTTCGATCACACCAGAAGCCAACTCTATTTTCTTTCACCGCATGAGTTCGAGCTCAGCGGCGAGAGAAGTGACGAATTTTTCCACCCTCAAGGGCCGGAAACTCCACCGGAGTCGACGAATCGGCCATCGAGGGACAGAATCGGTGATGGATCGGCTAGGGTTTGGTGGAATGATCTCGAATTTACATTAATTGTTTGATTGCAGCGAGGAGATATTATGAGATCAGATACCTAGTCTTGTCCTTGTCGGAAAATGAGAGTGTCACTCATCGGAGATTTCGCCGGTGCTCGATCTCTGGCCATGGCCGGCGCTCACGCGGCCTCGCAGTTTAGGTTTGTGTATCATGTTCAAATACTGATGTCATGTCTGATCAACGATTGACTCATTTTCATGTACGGCAAAGAATATATTTATGGTGTTGGATCAATACGTAATAATACGTAATAATTAATATGGATCGAAAAGAATATTTATAATTGGAATCAAAAAACAAAAACGGAGCTCCTTGAACGAATTAAAACTGAAATTGGTTTCATATTGAGAATCGTGGGACTGAATCATATTCAGCCAACTCGGCTGTAACAAATTGAAGCCCATTTCGCTCGTTTTTTGTCCTCAAATTCGAATACTCACCTCATTTTCGAATTTCCTTCTTTGGTTGAGTGATAAACTGTCGATTCAACCCACGTTTTGTACCCAAAAGCAAAAAAAAAAAAAAAAAAAAAGGTGTCGTTGATCACTTATCAGTAATGAAGGTTTGTCGTGTATATGCATCTTGTACAAAAGAATCTTATTCAACTCTTGAACAAGCGGTTAAATTTGTTCTACCTCTGAAAGGGCTGTTGTTTTTGGATTTGGTTTGAGTTGCAGGGATTTAAGGGGCTGTTGATTCGTTTCCTGTTTTTTCTTTTACAAATTTGAGGGAAAAAAAAATGAGAAGAAAAAAAGGCATCCTTTTCTCTTTGTTATAGCTCGCAAGCCTGAATTCAATTCTGCCCCGTATTTTTTTTATTTAATATCAAATATATAGATAATTATCTTTATCACATCATTAAATATGGAGCATTGTTTTATTATCTAGCTTTTAAAAAAATCCATAAAGATTACAAAATAATCAACTTTGATGAAAAATTAAGGGGCCAAAATAAAATATGCTTTATCCAAGACTTCACATTCACAATATTTTTCTGGACGAAAATGCTTTTCTCTCACATGATATCTTGGAAGTATCAATTTTTGTCTTCACTTTGTTAATTTGCAAAATTAAATACATATATACTTGAAAAATGTTATTGAGCATAGAAATAAAAATCTAAGTGAATTAACAAAAAGTCTTCCTTGCTCTCATGTGGCGGTCCTAGTCCCCTTGTGGGGTTTGGTTTCTAGTTCAAAGTAATCTTATTTCTGCAGTAAAAGATCAATAGTCGGGATGGAAAGCAACAATTTATTGTCTCAGGATAGGATGGACGAATGTATTTTGGAGTTGGGAAATATCGTGACTAACGAAGCATGAGAAAACTGGTGTCGAATTATCAAAAAATGGTGGAAATTAATGGAGATGGCCCATGCGTTCCTCATAGTTGGTAAGGTTATGATGCAAAGGGAGATCTCGCTCAATGTCTTGAAATCCTCTCTTCTAAAAACATGGCTGGTCGATGGAAAAATGGAGTGTAAAGATGTGGGGAGCAAATATGTTCATTTTTTCCTTCCAGAAGGCACAAGACAAGGAAAAGGTCATGAAAGGGAGCCCGTGGCACTATGAAAACAATCTCTACAATGTTGGATTATGATCCCTAAAAGCATGTGTCGGAATACGTTTTTGATCATGTTGCTCTCTGGATACAATGCGATAATATTCCCTTAGGTGGCTTACATGCTAATGTGGTGATGGCAGTAGGGAGCAAGGTTGGGGATGTTCTTGAAACCGATTTCGTGGAGCTTGATCGGGCAAAGGGGATAATCTTCGTTTGAAAGTCGAGGTCAACCTGAAGAATCCATTGACGAGAGTCGTCATTCTTCGCATTAAAGCCGTGAAACAGATGGGTACCAATCACATATGAGCATCTGTCTAATTTCTATTTTAGATGCAGAATTATCAGCTACAGGATTCAGGATTGCACGAAGCAGCCGATATGATGGAGGATGAGAACCATCTTTATAACGAAGAACTGCAGTATGGTCCGTGGTTACGGGCTCAACCTCCTCGTCGCAATGTAGGGTATTTTGTGGTCGTGAACGACCCAAAGAATGAGCAGGTCCATGGAAATATTAAGATTTCTCTGGTATCTTCAGTTTCTTCGGTCACTGTCGACAGCTCCAACGACCCAAGGGTTGACCTGAATCCGACCATGTTACACTGGGTCCTGATGGGAAACTGTATATTTTGAATTCAAGCAGTTTACAAATAACGTGCATGGATGGTGAGGACATGACAATTTTGAAGTTGAAGGGAAGTTATAGATTTAGGAAGTCACATTTGATCACATTGAGCAGTTTCCTCTGGCTAACAAGAATGAATCTGGGAGACTATGTACGGTCATTTGTGATAAAACTGAATCAACCCAATTCCTGCAATGTTGGGCCTTCTAGTCTCAGTGAACAAGGCCCACTAGAAAAGTTGGTGGTTAAAAGCACATCAGCTGTATCAAACGGCAGAGCCACTAGAAAAACAAAGTCATGAAAACGCAAGACGAGGGAGCACACATCTGAGGATTTTGTGGGGACTGATAGTGTTACACACGGTGGGGATGGTGTTACACACAGTGGGAAAAGGCCTCATCACGAGACTTTACAGGAAGATAACAAAAAAGGCCAAGATTATAATGGCTGAAAATCATGGGCAGGACTATGGTCTGGAGGAAGCAATAGCTATTATGGCGGCATCCCCTGTTGCTCACGGACACTGTCCATAATAATGATCCTATGTTGGAACTGTCAAGGACTTGAAAACCTTTGGATAATTCGAACTCTTAAGGATATTTTTAAAAGATTAAGACCCAACCTGTTTTTCTTATCAGAGACCAGGTTAGATGAATAATTCTTTGAAGGGTTTAGGTGAAGAATGAGTTTCAAGACTGGAATTGTGAAAAAAACTAGAGAACGTAGTGGTGATTTAATATTACTATGGGATGAAGAGTGGGATATTTCTTTGAGGCGGATGCTCGACAATTACATTGATGTGGTCTTCAAAGAAGGTAATAGGAAGACCTCGATGGAGGTTTACCTGCTTCTATGGTGAACCTCGTCCCGAAAATCGATGGAAGTCATGGGAGGCTCTTGAACGACTGGCAAGGGACTCCGACATACCATGGTTATGTTGTGGACATTTCAATGAGATTCTATTTCAGTCTGAGAAATAAGGTGGACGACATAGGGACTAGAGACAAATGGACACATTTTACTCAACTCTGGAACAATGTCATTTGTATGACCTAGGTTTTTAAGGGTCGAAGTTTACATGGATTCATAAAGTGAAGGGTCATCACTGGGTAAGGGAACACCCAGACAAGGCTCTTGCTAATGAGGGGTGCAATCGGCTTTTCAGGGACTAATGGTTTTCCACGAAATCTCTTCAGCTTTTGATCACCTCTCAATATTTGTAGCAATTCGATCATTAATGGGAGAAGGTCTGCAATCTGCTTGTGGCTTAGGGTGACGACCTTTTAGATATAAGAATTGTTGGGATGCTGGTGATATGAATGGACGGGGAACTAGTGATGTAGAAGAGCGGAAAGCTCGTAACGTAGAAGGACGGGGAGCTGATGAAATTGAGGGACGTGGAGGATCAGACTGGAGATTTGTATAGGATGATCCTCCTCCAGGTAATTATCCTCATCATGTAGCAATGTCATGCCTATATCGTGGAATCCAACTGGTGATACACTACTTCTCCCACCTAAATGATATTCATTTAATATAATTCAATATATATTGTTAATAATTTTAAATACCTAAAAAAAAGAATGATACATGATATAAATATATATATATATATATATATGATAAAAAAAACTTATAAAATTTTATAAATACACGATTTATCTCGATCTCGACCTCGGTCATGACCTCTATCACATCTACCACCTCTGTCAGCACTAGCTGAACCCGATCCCAAAATAAATTTTCGTGCTGACATCTGTACGAAACGAATAAATATTATGTATGAATGGAAAAAATAAATACATAAAGACACGTAGAAAAAGTAATATAACATGACCTACGCAACAAAAGCTTACAAATGCAGAAGTTCTAATCATCGTCCTCATCGTCTTCCAATTTGGATGATTTATCAGAGTCATCATCAAATTCTCCCTCCTCATCTGTCTCTTTCCCTTCAAAAAATGTATTTTCATCTTCAATCTCTTCAACTTCCTCTCCATCCTCTCCCTCTTGTTCTTCTGTCCAAGTTTCTTCATCATTGTCAAACTCAAGAGGCATTAGTGAGACTATATCCCCATTTGTATCTTCTTGAAAAGATACAATTTCGTGTTGAGCATCTATCATCCCTCAGGCTCTTATTCGAAACACAGCCCATCATTGATCTCTTGATGTGAGGTTTGGGTATAGAGCGTAACACACTTGCATCGCTTGATTTGCTAAGATGAATGGATCATATCCCATTCGATACCTCTTTGTTTTATCGATCTCAACCAATTGATATCTCTTATGCACATTCATTCCCCTATCGGAGTCAAACCAATCACATTTGAAGAGCATCGTAGAAAAAACGATATGATCTTTCATCCTTAAGATATTGCACCTCCACTATCTCCTGAAGGATGCTATAGTAATCCTTCTCACCAACTCCTTTAACACATACACCATAATTCTGAATTACTTTACTTGATCCATGTTCGAAAGTGTCAAACAAATACCCATTGATGCAATATTGAGAATACGTATACACTTGCGTGGCTGGTCGTGCACCATGGATACGGATCATCTCATTGGGAACATCGTGTGATAAGACCTGCACTCAACACCAAAATATGTGTAACACTTGATGTGAAAACAATCATCCTTATTAAAGGACACAAAAGTCATTCATTCTCACATAATTGTGCAACCAAATAGGCCATGAATTTCCATGTCTTGTCCATATCTCTAAACTTGATCTGAAACGCCCCCTTCTCATCATGTCTTGCTCAAATAGCCTGCAAGTCATAAACGAATAAACCTTATGTTATTGTTCTAATGATCAAATGCTTTTGCAAATAACTCTGAAAAAGCATTTTTACCTCTCATACTCGGAGAACAATTCAGAATTCCTTAAGACATACGTATGGACGGCGAAAAAATCCTTTTGATCTAAAATAGCCCTTCTCCCAGATTTGTCACCTGGAAAATATCCCCCATTCCTTTGGAACACAGATGGAAGATGTGAATCATCAACAACGCCCCATTTTCCACAATTGCGACGATGATATCTTGATTTAGTATCCACCGCAAGAGCAAAATAGTTCTTGCAAAAGTTACTCTACTCCTCCATAAGATACGCCTCACAAATGGAGGCATCGACATGTGTTTTATTGTCAATCTTTCCCTACACGTGAAACAAAAACCTGAAGGGACAAAAATTTCATATAGAGTACGTATAGGAATTGTTTGAGGTTTAAAATGCGTGTAATTAAGATCTGGACTTATACCTTTCAAAAGGGTATATCCATCTGTAATGAACCGATCTGACAATTTTAACCTCATGGAAAAGATATAAAGGTAAGTGCTTTATAGAGTGAAAAAATACAGAAGGAAACAATCTTTCTACCTTGCATAAAATCTCAGGAATCTGCCTCTCCAATCGTTTCATCTCTTCACGGCGAACAGTATTACAACAAAGATCTCTAAAAAATAAACTGAGTTCCCTAGACCGTTTGTTCTAGGCCTCTCCTATTCCTCATGGTCCTCAAATGCAACTTCGGATTATTACAATACAGCTTGATGTCTTTCCTTGCTGTAATTGTGTCTTTCGTCTTACCCTTCACATCCATGACAGTATTGAACACATTATCAAACACGTTCTTCTCAACATGCATGACATCGAGATTATGCCTGATTAGCAATTTGCTCCAATACGAAAGATTCCAAAAAATGCTCTGCCTGCTCCAATTGTGAGATTCGTGGAAATCCTTGGGATCTGCCGAAAATACACGATCACGTATCTCATCTCCATCATAAATAGGGACTGTATCATCATACTCGATCCTATTCTTCGAAAATCCACTTCTGTTAGCCCGAAAAGAGGGATCGTAAGGTAAAAACCTATGATGACAGTCAAACCAAGATTGTTTTTTCCCATGCTTCGAAGTGAAGGCCTTGGTATGCTCCATACAATAAGGACATGCTAATCTCACAGCTGTGTTCCATCTCGACAACATTGCATAGGTTGAAAAATCATTGACAGTCCACAACAATGCAGCCCTCATCTGAAATGTCTGTCCTCGATGAACATCGTATGTCTCCTCCACAACGCTCCACAAATACGTCAACTCATCAATCAAATAATGCAAGTATACATCTAGATTTTCTTTGCACTATTAGACCCGGGAATGAACATGGAGAACAACATAAACTCAGTTTTTCAGGCACAAGCCAGAACGAAGAATGCATGGCATTAATATCACAAGCCAACACGAGTACTCCGATCCAGAATTATCAAATGGAGCGAATCCATTCGTGCATAATCCCAAGCGTACATTTCTTGGTTCTGTAGAGAACCAAGGAATCTCCTTATCTAGATGCTTCCAAGCCTCACTATCTAATGGATGCGCCATCAGATCTTCAACGCTATGCTTGGTGAAGTGCCAAGAAATTGTCTCGGCAATGTTCTTAGTCGCATACAACCGTTGCAGCCTCGGAGTGATCGGGAAATATCTCAATATTTTCAGAGCAACCCGTTTTTTGCCTCTCAGTTTCTTCTTGTATTGAGATGCCCCACAAACGGGACATGACTCCAAGCCTAAATCCCCCTTCCAAAACAACATACAGCCATAGGGACACACATTTATCTTTTGAACGGTAGCCGAATGTCCCTCATTAACCTGTTAGTCGAGTACAACGTGTTCGTAATCACGTTATCTTCCGAACAGATATACTTCAACAAAGCAGCAATGGTATCGGTCGCTCTGTGAGATATGTTGTACTCACATTTGATGTTTAACAACTTGGACACGACCTCCAACTAAGATAGTTTGCAACTAGGATACAACGGCTCACGTGTTGCATTCAACATGTCAAAATACTCCCTGGAAGCAGGCGACAGATTGTCCTCGTCATCATTCCTATTTCCTACCATGCTCTCAAAGTTAGAAGCCCCAAAACCATCTGCCACCATGTTCTCATATGGATTAACCCCGTACATTCTCGATGACTCATACACTTTAATCTCACCGGCCGTGAAAATTCCACCTCCAATATTTGGGCAAAAAGCGGGACATATGCAAATGCGTCCTCACGACATCAACCAACTGATAGTCTCTATTCCAACACTTAATATATGGACACTTCAAGTATCTAGAACAGTTGAAGGGTTGATATTGAATAACAGAGTGTATGAATTTGTCGACATTTCGAGCATACTTCTCACTAAAAAACCCATCGACTATCCGTTCATACATCCAAGATCTATCATACATCCATGATAAATCCGAATCCATCACTGTCATGAAAATTCGTGATGCATTATTATTTTGAATTAATTAAGAAATCATTACAAATACTTACGAATTTTAACTACTTACGAATTTTAACTTTCTTTATTGTAATAAAAAAAAAAAAAAAAGAATTGACAAAGACCCTTTGACATGAACTATATTGATTATTTTAACTTTCATGAACCCAATCAAATATCGTCCTAACCCAAACCAAATCAACCATCGCCCAAAGTAGCCCAAAACAACCATAAACATCGCCCATAAATCGTCATCCAACTCCATCGTCCAAACCATCATCGAATAATCACCCAAACAATCAAAACAAAAATCACAACCAATTCAACATACCCAAAACTTAAAAACAACCAATTCAATTATTTACAAATAAAACTCACTAATAACAATCCAAAACTCACTAATACACATCCTTCATAACTCATCCATCACGACGCATCCTTCACAACACATCCATCACTACCACCTCGCAACCCAAATTCATCCAAATTAGCCATAATCAACCCAAAATTCATCAACCAAACATATAATTAAATCAATTAATTAGTTAAATTATATATAAAAAATAAAATAGAGATTTAGGGTTTGAGATTATACAATTAGGACAAATTAGCCTCGCATGTACTATCCTTGTCGGAGATCGCCTCGTCGGAACTCGCCTTATCGGAGCTCGTGGTGATTGGGTCGTCATTGGTGGCCTCGTCCCCGCCATGCCGTCTGCTGGAGCTCGCCTCACCGGAGAACAAGGTGGCAGTGGTGGCCTCGTCCCCTCGCCACGTCGCCTGTCAGAGCTCGCCTCATCAGAAAACAAGGTGGCGGTGGTGGCAGTTGGTGGTGGTGGGGGGTGTCGGTTTTGACTCGCGATGGCGGTGGCAGTGGGTGGTGGTACGGCGGCGATTTCGTGAAAGGAAAGTCGAAGTGAAAATGAGGATAAGGAGATCTGATAACGATGTATAATACATATTTTACGACCGATTCGATTGCTAAATAATATTTGCGATCGTTTCGGTCGTTAAGTTAGTGACCGTTTTGAAAATTAATCGCTAAATCATTTAACGACTGATAATTCAATGATCGAAATTTAAAAACGATAATAAAAAGTTTTTTTTTTTAGTGATAGTAACATAATCTTTGACCATGAGATATGGGATGGAATTGTCTCAATAATTGGACTTCTAGAAAGTTGTGGTCGAAAATGATTGTCAAATGATAGTGAATATGTTGAAAAGGAAAACGCCAAATCTTTCGGTCTCGGGGGGTATTGTTGCAGACTGCTTTTCATTGTTCTTGGATGTCGATGTCTTGGCTAGTTATGCAAATGAGTGTGCCTTGAATGGTTCTTGGATTAATGAAATTTGAGTCATATTGGACATTCTATCAATAAAAAAAAAATCTAAGTGAATTTATTTATTTTTTCTTTGTTCAAGGTTGAAAAGTTTATGACGTGTTGAAAATTTAATAAGACACCTCATGAATAGTTATATCAATATTTAAATTGTGTTCGGTATATCATAAATATAAGATTTGGGAAAATCCTTTTGAAAATGGAACCATAAATGAAACATAATATTGAATTGACAATTCTATAATTGATGTCAAAATCACTTTGTATATCAAATTATAATAACAATTATATCTTTTTACGTCTTGAAAATCAAAACCAATGTTAATAGAAACAAAAACTAATAAGCAAAATTGAAAACATTTTGCAAGACACAGGAGAATTGGAGAATATTGTTACCAAACACGCTGTACGCAAACCTAATGATTATGATCACGTGATTTATATGTTTCTAGTAGAGAAACATCATTATAAATATATAACACAAATATAAAAAAAAATTCGTTAATCATCCATATATTCATTTTTTATTGATTATTAATCATCCACATGATTCCACAGTAAATTAACTAATATCATTAAAAGTTTTATTATCATACATATAAATATTTAAATAACTATGTGAAATCTTATAACAACAATATTATATATTTTGATTTGATCAATTATGATATGAATAATCACATTAAAAAACAATACATAAATAATCGATAAATTGAAATTTATAAGACACAATATAACTACTCAATCGAGAATGTCCATCATATTCAGACAAGGCGCCACCAACCGTGCTTGTCCGAATCAAAATCCACTGCTACCGGATTTTCTTCAAGCTTTATATGCACCGAGCTGTCTGCAACATGGAAATCTCTGTGACGGGGCAAAATCAGAAAATGATATGGTCCGCTGTTAATGGAATGGTAGAGCGTATGTGTACGTTAAAGCTTCTAAACTGATCACAAACCTACGTATGCTTAATATCAATTACATCATCCAAGATCAATTTAACATGTATTTGTAATATGAGTATACTGTCCGAACTCTAATATAGTCATCAGATTCTTCAGCCTAACCACGATGGCTTTCCTGTACCTGTAATGAGAATTAAACCCGAATATATGTATATCATAGATGTGCTTAACCACAAAAAGAAGATGTTACCATAAATTAATTAGTAATCCATCAACCATATTATTAATTAAACTTCAGACTATACACTGATAGCATCACACACAAGTAAATATATATAAATCAAACAACATTCATGCCTCATGTTGAACTTTTCCATTTTATCGATCTTACGTGTTGATGATCATCAGACTCGTCGCCACCATGCGCAACCTCAATACTTACCGTAGACCCAAGATGCCAGATGGATCACATAAAACTCAAAACGTAAAACAGTCTAGATGAGATCGATTCGCCTGCATTAACAACTGCACCTCTCAAGCTTTGGATCATCGACCAGGGCGACATCTAGACCAAGCTAGGTCGGGTAAGATCAGAGGTGCAGGTGGAAATGCAGATGACTCAAACTCATCATCCTATCACCACACCATATATCCTTCTCTGCCTATATATGCATCCATCCATGAAATGATGATATTTTTTAATGAATATGGGCCACGCTCTTGTTTCTATTTATAGAGAAAGAAACCTTAGGGTTAGGAATTTGCTGGAAGCACTAATTTGGAAGATAGTGAATGAAGATTTATTTAATATTGAAGAGCATGCTCTGTTTTGGGGTTGCACGTGATGAGTCCAGAGAGGTGGCACGTGAACGGGAGCACTTGGTCACATTGCTTAGACCAAATGCTGACAATTCTTCATGACATGGGGCCCGCATTTTTTTGACCGTTGAGACTCTTGGATATCTATGGATCGATATATTCAGATCGCGAGAGGGCAAAGGTGACTCATTTTGTATTGAGTTGATCGTATCGATCTATGGTCCACGTGGATTGATCACATGAACCGGCTCGTGAGTCGGGTGAGTCGATGATGGGTAGTACAATGACAATTTTGGGATTCAATCCAGATACAATCCATCAACAGATGTTTTGTTTTATATACAGATTATTTTTCCTTTTGAATAATTGAAAGAATGATTTCTCTTAAAACAGATTTAGAATTTAGACGTGCTTATTTAAAGCCAAACATAATATATTCTCAAGTTTGTGTAACACGGAGTAATTAACTTCGAAGATGAATTTTAGAAAGTCAACTGTTTGGTTTTGGGGGGCACTGACTGTGCACAGCGTATTTGTTGGGAAGATGAAATAATCGACAACCTCAATAATCCAAATCCTTGCCCAACTCGCTTCGAAATCGTTACTCAGATTCAGGTGCATCTGCAAGTATGTGATGCGCTCTCGTCGACGACGGTTCAAATTTGGCCGTCATGCATCTTGAATTGTGGCCTCTAAACAACAGCACGCAGGTCGAAGACAGCCTACTTCTTGATCACAAATACAACATTATACAGTCACTACCGTATTGTCTTTAAAATAAAGATGCACTGTTTGATTATTTAACGATGACGCACTGTTTTAAAACAAAAGCGTATTATTTGATTATTTAACAATGGCATACTGTCGTAAATATAAAAACATACTCTCTTTTTTTCGTTTGATTCTTAATATGTTTTGTTTTCCTTGGTTTGTGTAATGAAATAGAAAAAATGACACAATACCAAAGTATCTTGAGAGCACTGATTAAACTTTTGATAAAGAAAACGGAATTTCGATGCACAGACGAGCACAAAGTATTGCTCAGAAAAATATCTTTCTAGACGTTTTTTGACGCGATTCTTCTAGAGAATATTACTACGTCAGATTGTCGAAAGAGTGGCAAGTTCATTCAAGAGGTTATATCGAAATACAACCAAGGAGATAGTTCATTTAGGCCCTGTTTTTGGTAGAGCTGTGGTTGCTTGATTTTAGTTGTGGCTACGCCATGCACAAAATCAAAGTGACAAAACACGTTTGGTTTCTTTCCCACTTGCAACTAACAACAAAATCAGTGAAACAGAAAAAAAAAAAAAAAAATGGATTCTCACAGTTGTGGAAACGCGTTGTCTCAGGAAAATAAGAGGAGCTTATCCCACTTGCTACAATGTTTTTTAATTAAAAACAAAAAAAATATGTCTTTCAAATCTCACCCACTCCCTTTTTCACCTTCTTTTTATTATTTGTTGTGGAGGTTCCAAAAGAATGTTTTGGACGAAAAAAAAAACAATATCTTTTATTTATTCCAAATATCTATTATTTTATAAAAAAATCATTTATTTTATTTAAATAAAATGCAAACATCAAACAGTTTTCAGTTTTTGTATCCGGTTTTCAAATTCAACCAAACAATTTTCAGTTTTAGTTTCTGGTTTTCAAAATCTATACAAACAGTTTTTGATTTTCTGTTTCTATTTTCTACTTTTTATTTTCTGTTACTGATTTCTATTTTCGTTTCATCCAATTTCGACAGCGTTATCAAATAGGCCGTTAGCTTCCAAGAAAGAGAATTCACCCTCACGCTATTGGATATCAAACTTATATTCGGCATTGTTGACGATACTGATGAAATAACCGAAAAAGAATTAGACATGGTCAATCAAAGTGACTTCTTGCAAAGAAGATTCCTGGCAGAACGTACCCGTGGAGAAAAATACGCAAGAAAATTGACGACATCCAAGTTGCGCAGCGTAGTCATTAAAGCATCAAGAGGTCAAGAAGTACATTACTTCGAGGACCTCGCAAGATTGCTAGTCTTATACGTTATGAACACGTTTTTATCTCCACATCGAAAGCGTCAATAAAGTGGACGTATACAAACTATATGACTCATATGGACAGATTATATGATTTCAATTGGACGTCGCACATCTACAACAAACTGAAGAAATCTCTCAATGATAACATCAACGACAAGGTCTACAAGCCAGAATCAGTGAATGGATGTGTAACGCCACGACATTTTTATAACTTATAAGCACGTGACGTCACTGTCGCTACAGACAGGAGTTCATAGCAAGGCAATTTCACAATAGGGTTTACATAAAAGAACATAAGAGAAAGCAATTTTAAATACAGCATCATCATGCACAACTCAATCAGTAATTATGTTTCCTGCATAGGTTATTATACACCCTCAATACCGCACCCAAGTAATGACAGAGCACGACAGTAAATTATACAATCATCCATAGTTGGGGCTTAAGGCTCAAATACTGTCATACATTTCAAATAGTACACATAATACAAGAGAGCCTCACTCCAATGCAACTACTCGGATGCTTCGTCCTCCTCACCTGATCCTAAACAAAAAACAAATCAAAGAAAACATAAAAAAAAACCCATGAGCAAAGGTTCGCTCAATAGACCCCGAGTACTGCTATAGGTTGAAGGTCACGTGCTATATCCCTGACACCTGCTATACCACGTCATGGTTGGCAGTATATTAAAATCCTTTTTTATTTCCATTGTTATTTCACCTCAACCATTCCATCATCATTTTATTTATGACTCCATCATGTACTATTCTGTCATGTTTTCTAATCAGTATTATTTTCTATCACTGTAGCACGTACTACAGTGATATTAACTTTCACCTTTAGACCCCACCACCGAAAGAAGGAGAAGACTTTTTTCTTCCTCTTTTCCAAATGCGACCAGAGAGTCATCGAAGGGGCATCCGTCCCTTACCAATGCGATCAGAAAACCATCGAAGGGGCATCCGTCCCTTACCGATGCGACCAGAGAACCCTTGAAGGGTATCCGTCCCCTCTCAATGCGACCAGAGAATCATCGAAAGGGCATCCGTCCCTTACCAATGCGACCAGGGAACCATCGAAGCGGCATCCGTCCCTTACCAATGCGACCAGGGAACCATCGAAGCGGCATTCGTCCCTTACCAATGTGACTAGAGAACCCTCGAAAGTATCCGTCCCCTCTCAATGCGACCAAAGAACCATCGAAGGGGCATCCGTCCCTTACCAATGCGACCAGGGAATCATTGAAGGGGCATCTGCCTCTTATCAATACGATCAGAGAACCCTCGATGGGTATCCGTCCCCTCTCAATGCGATCAGAGAACAATTGAAGGGGCACCCGCCCCTTACCAATGCGTCCAGGGAACCATCGAAGGGGCATCCGCCCATTACCAAAACGACCAGAGAGCCCTCGAAGGGAATCCGTCCCCTCTCAATGCGACCAGAGAACCATCGATATATCAGGGAACTCACTTCCCTGAACCCATACGACCACAGTTTAATTCCCCTATCCAATGCAACAATACTCGGAAAGGAAGGAACTAACCTTCTTCCTCCCTCAACCATATCCCGTTAATTTCTATTATCATATTCATTGATGATTTCATTATAATAAGTACACGCTTAATTCTTGTTATACTCGTATTGTATTATCGCATAATCGTTACGCAAACAGTGATCGTCAAACCTTGCGGTCACCCCATACATTACCATCATCTCCCAAACTCATCGCAACCTGAGGATCATCGTCTCAATACTGTCCCAAATTCTTTCAATTCACATCATCAATCCATCGCATACACATGAAACAGCAATATATCGCATACACAGTCTCAGTTCACGACCAAGGAAATTAGAAGAGGATTGGGTTACCTTAAGAATGAATCGGTTGATAAGTATGGTAGAGCTGTGGGTTATTGGAATGACGGAGTGGCGGTGGCTGTGGTCGGCTGCGATGAGGCGGCAGCTGCAGGTGGCAGGTTAGGGCGGCGCTCTGGTGGCTGTGGGCTGGCTGCCGGGACTTAGTGGCGTACGACGTTGGGGGCTGGGAGATGGCTGCACAGCGGCGACGGCGACGTCGGGCTCGACAGTGGCGACTGGTACGGCGGCGGACGGCTGGAGTGGCTGCAGGCAGTGTCGGGGCTGCGCCGATCGACGGCGGCTTGGTGACGAGGCTGGCTGGGCGGGTTGGCGAGGCTGGTGGCGGGGAAGCCAGTGACAGCTGCGGCTGGCGGCTCGGCTGTGGGGTGGGCTGGTGGCGGCTGGGGTGAAGGGAAGAGGGGGAAATGGGTGGGGAGCTGGTGTCAGTGGCGCGACGGCGCTCCTGGCTGGCTAGGGCG
>JAOVYX010015029.1:0-29548 GCA_035668315.1 Drosera spatulata | reverse complement strand
ACGGGGGTGTTTTGTTAAGTAAACGTTAAATGCTATTTTAATGGGTTTAAATCTGTCAGTTATGGATAGTTTATGAGTCTTGAGGTTAGGATTTGTTGGGATTTGTTGTTGGGATTTGTTGTTAGGATTTGTTAGGATTTGTTGTTTAACTACCGCCTATAAATAGTCTAGTGTGTTGTTTGAGAAAGATACAGATTTGTGAAGCAACGAAGTTTAGTAAAATCTTTCGAAGAAGATTGTTCTCTTTCTCCATAAGTCCTCTCGACACTGTTGAATAGTTTTTGTTCGCTGGTTCTGTACTTAAACAATTCTACATGTCGCTCACCAGTACTTCCACTCTATTCTTCTCAGAATCAATCAAGCGAAGCTTCCTTCCCATATCTTCGATGCAATCCTCTAACCCAGATTCGAATCGTCTTTGTGACTCCACGACCAGAGAATCTACCATTGTGAGACATGTTCCTCGGCCGTGATTGGTAGACCCTCGCCAAGGGACTCGACATCACCTCCCTAGAGAGAAAACCTAGGGAGTGGACTCAAAGTGTTTTGATATTTTTATTATAAAAGTTTTTCATTTTTAAAATGGTTGTAAGTTTTTGGGTAGATAAATACGATTATATAAATACATATTTATTTTGGACGGAGAGAGACATACCTCTAAGATGGAGTTGGATCCTCTGTAGTTGTAAATACAACAGCACTTGTGCTGTTAGGATTGGTTTTTTTTTTTTTCAATTAAAAAAACTGGAAAAAATAAAAATAAAATCCCATTAAGGAAATCAATCCTAAAAAAAATAAAACCTATAAAAAACTTAATAAAAATAACTCTATAAAAATTAAACCCATAAACAGTTCAATCAAAAAACAAAAACAACCCCTAAATCACCAAACAAATATGAACCGTTGGATTTTCAATGAATGCACGGGATGAAAAACTACACATGTATAATTTGAGGACAAACTACAGAGGATCTCAATCCCTCTAGGATAGTTCATTTGGTCTTTCTCGATGATGAAATACCGCTTCAGGAGGGGCTACCCTTTTGCAGCCCTCAGCCAGACCCAGGCTACAAACCCGAAGAAAAAAGAAACTCGCGATGCACAACTCGACGGTAACGAAACATCATGACGATTAACGAGTTCAGCTGGAGCACAAATATTCAATTGCACAAACTCGAAGGGTGTGTTTGTTTTGAGATCTATACATTAGTCAGATTAATAGTCCCGATATTATTAGTTTCGGAAACAATAATTTTTTTTCATAATTGAGTTTCGGAATTAATAATCTATGAATTAAACAATGTATTTTAATGTTTACTTTGTATACTTGTTTGTGACATGATAAAAATTCAACATACGATAAAATAGTCAAATCCAATATCCGCACGTGTCAAAAATGAGAATAAACTGGAATATTTCTTATATAAATAATTAAATCCAACTTGTCCCAATACTAATTATCTCATCCCTTTCCCACTAATTAGTCTCCCATAGGGATTAAATAAGTTTGGTGAAACAACATATTCCCTTCGTCCCAAGAAAATTACAACATATACGTATTTTGTATTATTATTTACGTATAAATACATATCTCGTTTTCATATCAGATCACGTCTGATCATCCCGCAATATATATTAGGTTGAAATACATAAGTTACACAACAATTGACGTTTTATTATAAATTTACAAAAAAAACGACGTTTGATCGTCGTTGCACGCATGTAAAATTTTACATAACACTCATACCAAATCAATCTGTTGCGATTTTCATGGAACGGAGGGAATATCACATTCCCATCAACTCTAAAAATCCCAAACAAACATATAATGTATCCCATCCCACCCTTTTAATTCCGAAACGAACACACCCAACCGTCTCAAAGCACAAGTTTGTTTCATGAACTAGGAAAACTTTGTTCTCTGAACTAGCAACTTTTACAATAGGGCAATTCGGGAAATACAAGCATACCAAACCGCCAAAGCTGTAGCTGATCTAACACATCTTCCCGATCACGTATTACACGGCCAAATAATTGATCACAACTCTCACTTGAAGGAGAGAGGCAAATTTAAGGCTAACAGAATCAAGAACGGACAAAAATCGCTGTTGTAAGACTGAAGTTCAGTCTAACAGATACTTGTATATCAGTCAGAATCATGCCTCATCTTCTCCTTATCCTTCCTCCTGTGTTTCCTTTTGTCATCGGATTCATGAGCACGCCGCCTCTCATTCTTTTCATGCTTGTCATGCTTCTTCTCCTCGTGCCTTCTGTTTTCATGTCGCCTTCTCTTCTTCCGGTCACTCTCATCATCTTCTGATCCTTCTTTTGTCTTTCTTGCCGGTGTAGGCGCCAAAACATCTTTTGATGTGTCAGCTATGTTTTCCATCCCCGAGGGACACAGCGCAGAACTAGACTCTTCCCGACTGCGGGGAGCCCTGAAATGGCATGACATAGTCTAAATTAATACCAAGCAGCTCAGAACAAAGTCCAAAAGTTAAGACGAACACTCATTATTCACAGTTCGCGTGATTGTTGCGTACAACAACTTAAAACAGTGCTTCTGATTAAAAAACGAAGAGAGCAAAGACATTAACCCAGGAGCGGACAAAATCGGTCCACCCATCCAAAAAAGGAGCCTGTTTAACCCTTTTGACCCGCCTTCTAAAATTAAAAACATTGAACCTGGCGACCCACTAGTTCACCACAGGGTCATTTCAAAAAAAGAAACCCACATATCCTTCTAAGTTCTATTGCTTGTCGAGAAAATATGGCCGAGTATTTCCCCACTACACAAGAAAACTGCATGCGATGTAAGCACACCAAACTACTTTAGTGATGCCCCAAGGTATGATTGGTGTTAGAGATATCTTGAGAATTACCCAGCAGTAGATACAAAGTACATACCTAAAAAAATTACAAGTTCCGTATCACTTGCAAGTTTTATCCATGAAGAATTTTTCTCAGATGTTCGGAATAAGTTTGACTTCAAATAAGCGGACAAAGAGTCCATCACAGGCCGCAAGAGATGAACCGACTCAGATCAGAGCAAAATTATTCTCCAATCATAAGCTCATTAATTCACAAGTTAGATTGACATTGCTTTTATTATTCGACTTTCTGTCCATTGAATGCTTTTCCCTGTAACAAATTATATGCAAGTTATCACTTCATCTAAAATCTTTTCTACTTCAGGGAGCATAAAAAAGGTAAGCCCATCTAACTACAGTCCAACTAGCACTCGCGACGTTCACGCCTTGGTCATAAACACCTTGGTCAAGAACTCAACAAAAAAGCATAGGGTTGACCTCAAGCCAACAAATCAACAATCAAGTCATAAGAATATCATATTCTCCAAAAAAAAAAAAAAAAAAAACATAAGGATATAATATAAGCTAGAGGATAAGTCCGGCATACTTATTAGACATTCACGTCAAAGAAATCTTGACACAAAGTGCACTTGCGACGGAATCAACACATTTGTCATTAATTAGTGTTCAGTTTCATGTCATCTCCCATACTCCACTCCAAACATGAGTTTTTGCTCAGAGTAAGTTGTGTTGATGTGGAAGGTGACACTCATTACTAATTAGTTACCTTTCATTCATTAGAGCAAGTCCAATCTTAATGCTAAAATAGGTGTAACTATTGTCATAATTTGACGTCAAAAAATACTTTTAGCATCAATTATAAAACTATCACTCCAACTGTTGGTTCTATTTACACCCAAAAGGTTCAATCTTGAATAAATTTTTCCTCAAACTTATATTTGTTGATTTATACAACATAATTTAGATATCAATGTTATTTATATAAACTTCTCATCAAAAGATCCAACACATCATAAAAATTAAAAAATTATATTGAACTAGTTTTTTCATCAAATTTTATGTACTTATATTCAATTAATTTTTTCATATACAAACTTATTTATTTTTATTAAGTAACGATATACCTTTAAAGATTTTTTAAACTGAGAAAATTTAAGAAAATACTCATTATTAATGATGTGATAAGGATAGCTATATCTATCTTTGATGCCAAAAATAGAACCAGTTTTATCTCAGTTCTATTTTAACATTAGATTTGACTCATGATTGGAGCTTTGTTTTTACAATTTTGTTCCAAATTATAGATACAACACCACATATAGCTTATGGTTGGACTTGCTCTTATATGCTCCACAGGATACAATAGCTCAAGAAAAACCCGCAGATCGACTTACATTCTCCTGAATGTAAGAATTCATCCATGGATTCAACTGGAACAGTAAAAGTGACAGATCTGTAGAATAGAAGTGCTCCAGTTCAAAACTTGACATACCTGGAAAATCCAAGACCTTGAACTTGTGCAGCTTCAGCATGACCAGCTCCCAAATCTTCGGCAGTAGAGCTACGCTTCACAAGCTCCGAGAATTCATGCTTATCAAGTCGGTTTCCTTGAGGACGACTAGCACGTTTTGGAGCTAAGCCGAGTGCTTCCCTCATCAATTGTTCCTCTTCTTCTTTGACCTTTTGTATCTCTGCCTTTAGAGCATCCTGGTCCATTCCACCTGAATTTTTGTCTTTGGAATACCAGAACAAGTCTTTGCCTGACCAGGGTGAAAAACAATATCATTAACACATCCTTGATATGATTCATCTTTGCAAGTACTTTAACTAGAAAGATTAATAGACATAGTTCCCAAACATATGCCAGTGATGGAAACCAATGCAGTAGGAAAACCATGCAACCCTTTTCTTTGAACTCAAGCAGTAAATATAGCAATGTAATTCGACTTGAACAGATACAACGGAAGCATTCTAACATATTATTACATCAACCCTTTGTGGAGCACAGTCTGACTGAAAACCTGTAGTGAATAACTGCAATTACCACTATTCCAGTATTCTTCACAGTAGAGGTTAACATAAAGAATGATAGATCTCCCACATGGCCAAGAGTCTGAAGTCCTATTACAATTATCCGCCATAGAAATATGAAAGACAGCAGCTATGCATTCATCAATCTAAACTATAATGAATTAAAGGTCCATGCCAGTATCCGTAATGCATACTCTCTCATCCCAATAATATCGTGACACGATACGAGGACGAAGTTTGTGAAAGTAAATTTCAATTTGTGTGGTGAGACCATCCAAATTATGATTTATGCAAAATTTTCTGAGTACTACGTAAATTGTCAAGTTACATACTTTCATTGCATGTCAAGAAAAGCACTCTCTCAGTTCCATAATATAGACAACCGGTTGACCCGATATGCGGAATTATATGTGTGTTGAATTTTTATGAAATTTAGTGAAGAAAGAATATTTTTTTAGTGATAATGAAGTTTATTCTAGCAGTTGTGATAGGCAATAGTAAGATTGTTTTGATATTTTTTAAATGTAAAGGTTACTAAATATAATATGCTGCATATATCTTGGGACGGCCCAAATAAGGAAGTGTTTCTTATATTATGGGATGAAGGGAGTAGTAATTAGTAAATTTAATGAATTTCAAAATTACCTAATAAACAACTAAAATAATTAGCATACCCAAGAATAAAAAAAGGCATACCACATTCAATGAGGTTACATAATCATTTAAAGGTAAGTAAGTCATTTTCAGCAATCAACGAGTCATTCTTTGTAAGTTGAGAGTTCAGAGGTAATATTGATTGAGTCACTTCTTTCCATAAGAGCTTTGTCATAATTATCTATATCTAGGTACCTCATGAATTTCTCAGGGCTTACTCATCTAAATGGAAGAAAAGAAAAAAAAGCAAAACAAAAAAGAAAAAGAAAAGGGAAATCAGATATGAGCTGCATTAGAAAGCAATGACCAATCCAATATAATACTTCAGCTCAAGCTAGACTGCTAGAGTGCTAGTCAGTGACTCAATGACAGCTCACAGCTTAGTGCCTATATGCATATTCTGAGTATAGGGTAATACAATTTATTCATGTATGGTTGTTCGGAGCAGTATATTCTAAAAAAGATTTTGCTTCAGCTCAAACTGGTTTTATTCCAAACCATGACACAATTATTAGCCTCAAAGTTTCCACCAATCAAGATAAATTTTAGGGGTTGTTTGGTATTACTACTCAAAATCATGAAACCCAAAACTCGTAACAAAAACAAAAAATCGGTAGCGAAAATCGAAATCACTTTATAAACTAAAATGATTTTTTTAAAGAAGATATTGAATATTGTACTCAGATGAAATAAAAAACAAAAAAAAGAAAATCATTTTTCTGGTTTTCTGTTTTCTACTTCCATCTCATCCGTTTTGATAACAGAAATCGAAAACAAACATTTCTGTTTCAGCAGCTAGTGCAACAAAACAAAAAACTAGAAACAGAAATGATACCGAACAGACTCTTAACTATCTCGAGTTAGAAACTTCGGAGTAGTATGTCCGAAATGCACGCCCTTTTGTTGGTTCCTTTGATGACAATTTAATCACTAAAAAGCATCCAAGGTGATTATGAACTACTTGGTATTCTAATATATTGTTCCCCAAGTGTCATCGTTGTTTTGAGGATTTTAACATACATTATGAAGAAGATACCATCAGAAGTTGATTCAGTCGACAAAAAATAGCTACATCTGAAGCCTAATGATGAGTGTGAAAATACTCATAGTTTTCTTCGCTTAACTTGTTGCTTTGTGTCGGTTTTTGTTCAGTTTAGTGTTGTTTTCCGATAGTTTTGTGCTTGTGGATGTGATACTGTTGTTTCTCGTGTTTTTGATATAGGACGACGATTATATGAAGCTTTTAAGGCTTTGGAACGTGTTTGGATGTGTCCGAGATGATTTGGAGCGATAAAGTTTGGATTTTTATGCAAATCAAGGCATAATGGGAGTTACAAGAGGTCATCATGGCCATTACAAGTTGCAGAGCGTTGTTTGGAGAGTTTGTCGAAGCTTCACGGGGCGTGAAAGTATGAAACACCTTTCACGGGCCGTGTAAAAGGTGGTCGTAGCTAAGGGATGCCAGACACACTAGTTACGGGCCGTGAAGAGCATGTAACGGCCAGTGAAAAAATATGTCGTAGCCAAGCTTCACAAAGTCACTCAGTTACAGGCCGTGACAGCCCAAACGGGCTATGACAATTCATCATTCAAAAATTCACCAAGTCTGGAAGAGCTATGGCATAACGTTACAAGGGATTCATGGGTCGTGATGATTATTTTCTGCGAGTTTTTCTTTAGATATCATATCCTTTTGTTAGATTATTGTTTAGGCCTATAAATATAACATGTAACTTAGTTATTTTTCACATCTAGACTTAGTTTTCGTCAGTGTTTATCATAACTCTCTAGTTAGGGGTTTCGAAGATTTGTCATTTCTACTCGGATTTCAATTGCAAATTGCGTAGATAAATTTATGGATATGTCTTCGATTATGCTTTTGTTTGCGATTGATATCATGCGTAGAGTAGATCACCATAGCGAGGCTATGCAACGGATCTTAATGATTACAAGGGGTTATGAGATATTGAATTGTGCTTAATTATCATTATTTGTAATGTTGAATGTTCATGTGAATGTGTTAAAAACCCAATTTTTATGCATAATCTCATTTTAGTTTGATCACCTAGATAAGTTTCATATTTAAAATAACTAACTTGATTGATTCTCTATTCGATTAAGTATAAGTAGCAACTAATAAGGCTACAATTAAGCTCACTTGTTCTATCTTTGTTAAATATTCACATGTTTTGGATTGAATATGATTACAGCTCTCTTGTTATATTTGATCTAAGGAAACGAAACCTTTTTATTCTTAATGCGACTTGTCACTGGTGCTAATCATGCTCTCATGTTTAAACTAAATTACAAGTTAGTGTTGATTGTCATGCTCATGAAAATTAACTATGATAAATGAGAAGGTAGTGATCTCTTTCCGCGTTTTTCATTCAAAAATACATATGATTGATCGATGATTAATCCCTTAAAAATATCGTGTGAAGTTGCTTGTGTCCTTGCTAATTTAACCATATCATTACATCAAACCCATAACATTCATAGTTCTTCAGATAATTAGATTAGTTTAATCATAGTTTGGTAGAGTAGTTTAACAATAGTTTACAAAAGCCCCCATAAATTCACATAGGTACAACAATAGAAATAATTACATTCATGTCAAATAAATATACATTACATTGTAGGTCTTGGGAACGATCCTTACTCATCTTATTTACTTAGTTTATATAATTAGGGATTGAACAAGTTATTAATTTGACGTGATTGACGGTATGCATCACCTAAGCATGGAAAAACTTTAACAGGAAAAGCGGATGGTAATGACTGACATCAAAAGCTAGGAAAATGAGAACAAAAAAAACATTTTTTTTAATGTTTTTTTAGCTTCTGTTTTAGTATCTCTTTGTTTTATACAGTTCCAGGACCAACCCACCCCCAACCACAAAAAAAAAAAAAAAAAAAAAAGAGAGAGAGAGAAACCCTTGCACACTGAAAGACGAGGTATGATGTTAACTTCCAAGCAAAGTCAGACGCCAATGAACCATAGTCATCATGCTCCCTAAGTAGCATATGGCAGGATCAAAACCAAATTAGTATTTGCCAACGTAATTCGTGATGAAGAAGCTATTAAGATAAAGATAAATAATGGGCACTCCACCATTAACCCAAACTTTTGAAAAAGTTTGGCTCCCTAATATGGTAACCAAGCAAGTGTAACTTGATGTCACAAACTTCAATCTGGTCTCCTTGATTCGTTTACCACATGATATTTGGTCACATATTTGATACTCCCTCCATCCCATAATTTTTTCATCATTTTGTCATTTTGAGATGTCCCTCTTTGTTTGCAATATTTCGTAAAATGGGTTACCTGATGTGTGTAAAAACGCATATTATTTTACGTTCTTAAATCTACGATTCGTTTCAGTTTTATGGTTTATTTAATCGTATAGTTTAGTTCTTCTTTTAGAGCTTGATACTGCCAGACTTGTTTTTATTGCAGAATGATAATAGAAAAGTGGATTAACGATCAAGACGCTTGGAAGATGATTTTGAAGCTCTGGAATACATAGCATAGTGGATTGGAAGTGTTCGAAACGAAACTGGGTGTATTGTTGATCATTATGGGTGTATTGTATCCAAGTATGGCCTGAGGGTGAAATTTACAACCTGGCACGGCCTCGGGTGAAATTTACAACCTAACACGGCCGTATTCCCTTCTGGTTCGCTCTCGACGCATGGCTTGAAGCAGCCCATGTCAGGTGTGCATGGCCGTGCGCCATCTTTGAACAAAAATCACATTTGTCTCGTAACACGGCCCAGTTATGTCATGTCACCTCATGCACAGCCGTGTCTTGGCCTCCCACTGCATATCTTCGTTGTTCTAAATCTAAGATTTAAAGGAGATTTGTTATTTTTATTTCTCCCCTATAAATACCACGTGATGAGATCAGAAAAGGAGATAGTACAACATCAGAGAGGACGATGCTTTCTAAATCCTAAAGATAGATCTATAACTCTCTAAGACGGAGACGATCGATCTACGGACATCAACAACATCGGAATTGAGTCGCGATCATTGTGATCTTCATCAAAACTCTATTCTCTTTTAGGGTTTGGGTTTATTCTCAATTTTCTCTGACTATATCATTGGATTTGTAATGGATCTTCGATGGTTTCTTAGTGTTGTATTGTTTTCCACTATGATCGAAGCGTATGTGACAATGTATTAATGTTAATTCCTTGGGATTTCTAAGATTGAATATGCTCTTCATATTTTCCTTATGATTTAGATTGATTTTATCATGAAGGAAATGATCTTATCTTAGCATTGGTATGATATGATATAGTTTTGGCCATTATCATTCTCTTTTATCAATCATTGAATTATAATTCTCTTTTGATAATATAAAGTAGCAAACTATAAGTTATATTATTCTCTCCTATATAACCTAAAATATTCATGCCATGATTCATAAATATTGAATTATTCTCTTCTATTCAATGTTTATGGTATATTGAGCTATGAAATTATTCAACATTAATTAGTCTTGGTATATTCTCATCTGGCTATCATAGTTAGGTGATAGTTTATAATTAATCTTACCTAGATTAATTATTATTAGGTGATAGTTTATTCTCATATGGTTATCATAGTTCTAAGATATAGCATATAGTTAGGTTTTACCTAACTAAAATATACATAAAAAAAGATCTAGAAAAAGAAAATTAACATCAATGAAGAAATCCCAGGAATGGATCATAATACATTGTCATACATCTCATTCCACTTAGTTAAAGTTAGTCTAATTTATTCACATTATCTTTGCGAATTTTAGTTATTACTATTTTGTATAAAATCACAAACCCCCCTATTTCTTTCAATATAAAACTACTGTTGGGATTAAATATTATATGGCGCTTACATGTCATGGACGACGTGGGGACATACTAGAAATTTGAATATTTGTTATTTGAATTTTAATTATTATCGTTACTGATTATCGAGATTTGAGTTAGGAATCAAATCTGATTTTTTCTATAAAGTCTAAAAGAGTCTAAGATGTAAAATGTAAGTGATGAAAAACACATCTTTAGAGGAATCACCTACCTTTCTTCTCCAACCTATCTTTAGAGAAATCACCTACGCTTTCCAAGATTTGTGAACGTGGAGACACCTGGAGTAACTCTAGTAGCCAATCCGCCGATCCCATTGAGACGTGTGAATCCACGAGGAAAAGACGGTGTAGCATCGACGAACAAGAGGAGTATAATCGTATGGTAAAATCAAGGAGGTTTGCAACTTCACGCAGATCCGCATTATTCCGCTGCTTGATTCTTGACGATAGGTTAGTACGCCAAGTGCCCTTAATTAAGCAACATTGGTATCAGAGCGTACATCGTGAAGGATCGCCTACTGATTGCATTGATTGCTAAAATTTATCAATTCAATATCTTTGATTGTTGATTTTATTTTTTATTGTTGGATATTGAATTGATTGGATGGCGACAGATCACGTAATGTGTAATGTATGCACTTTGATGTGTATCCTCTGTTTGTTGCTTTGGTTAATTATAAGATGCATGGTGTAAATATGTTCTAAGTATACTCAAGTAGCTTTTCTTCTTCGAAGTATACACAAGTAGCTTTTCTTCTTCGAAGTGTACACGACACTGTATGCATTGTATTGATAAGGATAACATAACAAATGAAGATATTTATCCAATGATATGGTTCGCTCGATGATGGCGCAAGCCAACCTCCCAATATCATTCTGGGGGATGCTTTGTTGACTGCGGCCTACATCCTTAATAGAGTGCCTTCACAGTTGATTTCTTCCACTCCATATGAGTTGTGGACTGGACATAAACCTAATCTCAACCACTTGCGTCCTTGGGGTGCTGCAGGATATGTTCACAATGTTTCCCATAAGTTTGGGAAATCGGGTCCTAAAGCTAGAAATATTATCTTTATAAGATATTCTGATAGCTCGAAAGGTTACGTGATGTATGGTGAACATCAAGATGGTGGAGGTATGACTGAGATTGAATCTCAGGATATTGACTTTCTTGAGAAAGAGTTCCCTTCTTTAGGAGACACTCAAAAGAGTTTGGACGATTATGAGATAGAGGAAAGTGAGACTGCTTTACCATCCTCAAGCAAAGGAGGGGAATTAGTTTCTTATCCTAAGGTCGTTGAAGATAGTAGAGATGTTTCACAACCCAGTGGAAATGCACTATATAGTGGGAGTCTGCCTATCGATGATGGCATACCAAGTACTAGTGAGACTCAAGTGAGAAAAAGTGCACGTGACAAGGTGTCTCGTCGTCTATTTGAGATTGAGGGGATTGCGGCTCTTATGTGTACCCACGTTGTTGATGAAGATGAGCCTGCTTTTATTTGGGATGCACTCTCTTCAAGTGCAAGCAACGAATAGAATGTTGTCATACAAGAAGAATTAGCCGTCTGGGACTTGGTTGATCTTTCGTCTGGGTGTAAGGCCATTGGGAACAAGTGGGTTCTAAAGGTCAAACGCAAGGCTGACAGATCGATTGACAAGTATAAGACGCGTTTAGTGGCAAAAGGCTATACCCAAACGGAAGGGATAGATTATGGCGATACCTTTTCCCCAGTAGTGAGATTCGCATCTCTATGTCTTATCCTTTCAATTGTGGCCCAGCAGGATTATGAAATTTATCAAATGGATGTTAAGATTGCGTTCCTAAATGGAGAACTTGAGGAAGAGATCTATATGACTCAACCGGAGGGTTTTGAAGTCAAGGGACAAGTACACAAAGTTTGCCGCTTAAATCGTTCCATACATGGTCTTAAACAGTTTTCGAGATAATGGAATTTAAGGTTCCATCAATTTATTACATCCATTGGTTTCGACATGATCGAGGAAGATCATTGTATCTACCTCGCGAAGGATGTGGTCAATGAGGATCCTCCAACATAAAGAGATCGAATGATAAAGTTCTTATACTTGCTTTGTATATAGATGACATACTGTTGGCCGGCAATGATATGGATCTTAAAGTTGCCACTCAAAAATGGTTATCCTTAACTTTTGAGATGAAGGACATGGGGAGGCTAGCTATGTGCTAGGCGTGAAGGTTATGAGAGATCGCTCAAAGAAACTTCTGGGTTTATATCAGGAGTCTTATGTCAAGAAGATAATTGAGCGATTTCGCAAGAACAACTCAAAACCAGTAGACACCTCAATGCAAAAAGGATGCGTCTTACGCCTTGATCAATATCCTAAGAGTGATGAAGAAAAGAAGTGTATATCTAAAGTACCATATACAGCAGTAGTTGGGAGCTTGATGTATGCTATGTTGTGTAAGCGTCCTGCCCTTTGTTACGTTGTTGGCATAGTCAGTCGATACCAGAGTACTCCTAGTGCAGCTCATTGGACAGCTGTCAAGAGAATCTTTACGTACCTTCGTGATACTACTGACCTTGTCTATTATTACCATGCGGGTGATTTAAAATTGAGAGATTACAGTGGTGCGGATTGGGCAAGTGATAGAGATTAGCATAAGTCCACATCAGGTTATGTGTTTATACTTGGTGGTGGCTGTTTCTCTTGGAGCAGTAAAAAGCTGACATGTGTTGCTCTTTCCACGATAGATGCCGAGTATATCGTATGCTCAGCAGCAGTTCATGAGGCTGTGTGGCTGAAGAGATTCTTACAGATGTTGACTATCAAGGCCTATAGGGAGGAGGCTATTCTTATGTACTGTGATAGCATGGCAGTTTTGGCATGTGTTAAGGATCCATGTATCATGGGAAGACTAAACATATAGATATGCGTTATCACTTCATTAGAGACATAGTAACGAAAAAGGAGGTGGTCCTACATCATATATCTACTGACATGATGGTGGTTGATCCTTTGATTAAGCCTATAGCTAGAGATGTATTTCTTACTCATTCTACGAGCATGGGTTTGCGTAAGATCTGATGTATTGGTTGATACATTATTTTTCGTTTTGTATGACATTCTTTTTTACATCATTCCTATTTTATACTATGTGCGGTTTTGGTTTGATGTTTTATGTATGTATTCTTGTAAAGATGTCCCTAGGCTTGATTCGATCTACTCACACAGATGAATCGCCTTAACACTGCAAGAGTGACTGTTGCTAGAAATTCAGGTTAGGTGCTTGTATAGCGACTAGACTAAGATTCGTGTGGTGTTATTTATTACGAGTGGCATGCCCTTTATGGGAGAACACTACAACATACATTCATACTGTATGCGCTTTGAGACGACCATTATAGTGTGAGCGACGAATGAATCCCTGCTTTGTCGTTGTGTGAGCCACTTGTATCATTATGTGATTCTATTATGTGCTCTTATGGACCAAAAACTATGTTGGGTCAAGGTTGCTCGATGTTGCTACTTTAGCATGTTTCCTTGGATCATGATTGATGTGGCCTCGCGGAGCATGTCTAGGAAAGCAATTGGGTTGAATTGGACCAACATATGTTGTTTAGGAAGATAGTATGATAAGACACCACATTGTGTGACTCATAGCCCGGACGACTTGATCGGATTAAGTCATGATACATAACGATTTGTGAGAGATGTAGCATTGCTCATTGTGAGGGATTTAAGAAAGTTATGTCTAGGTGTAGTATAACTGTCTGGGACATTGACGAGATTCTACCTAGTGACGCTTTGTGTTACATAGCTCCTATGTGTGCTTATTCTCGTGGGGTCGCACATTTCATTTCTCGTATGAAGAGATGAGGTTGTTTGAGAATGAGTTGTGGAGATCACTTCCGCCATGTGGGGGAGTGGAGATGTTGGGATTAAATATTATATGGTGCTCACATGTCATGGATGACGTGACGACATATTAGAAATTTGAATATTTGTTATTTGAATTCTAATTATTATCCTAATTGATTACCGAGATTTGAGTTAGGAATCAAATCTGGTTTTTTCTATGAAGTCTGACAGAGTCTCAGATGTAAAATGTACGTGATGAAAAACAAATCTCTCTGCTCTCTCTTCTCCAACCTATCTCTAGAGGAATCGCCTGCGCCCTCTGAGATTTGTGAACGTGGAGACACCAGGGGTAACTCCAGTAGCCAATCCGCCGATCCCATTGAGACGTGTGAACGCACGAGGAAGAGACTGTGTAGCATCGATGAACAAGAGGAGTACGATCGTGTGGTGAAATCAAGAAGGTTTGTAACTTCACGCAGATCCGCATTAATCCGCTACTTGATTCTTGATGACAGGTTAGTACGCCAAGTGCCCTTAATTATTTAACAACTATATTTCAAATAATTGACACAAAATTAGTTTACTATATCCATTGGGATCAACTCGACTTGCCACTACTACATTATAGCGAATCTGTTACGCATGGTGTAGTCAGGATTTAATTTGTACACCTTGCGACGGACGTAACATTTCCTTTTGTATGGAAAAGGCAATGTTGCCCTTCCCTCCACTCCTTTTTCTAGCTTTAGTTTTTTAGAGGGAAAAAAATTAAGGGCGCTGATGTAATTTTATCCATGGTCAACCCACGTCTAAAATTACACACGAAGTCAAAATGTTGCAAAAATTTTGGGATGACGGGAGTACTTGGTTCGTGGGTGAGTTAACGCATTGGTGGGACTTGGGAGTATTAAGATACATAAGAAGCCTTCATTAGTCGGCGCTTTATATAAAGTTGATTCCTCAACAGAAGATAAAAGCAATCAACCTGGAGAGAAGATGCATAAAGATGACAAACTACTCAAATTTCAAATAAATAAACAAGAAGTGAGCGGAAACAACCCTTCTGCCACCGCCCAACTGGGGCCTTGACACTGTGGCCAAGGTAATTTTCACGATGTTTGTCGACCTTGACATCATCCCACTTGAACTCTGCATAGAATAAACTGAAGTTAACAATAAATCCAAGACATTCTTTTGCTAACAAAAAAAAGGCACCTGTTCTGTTACATCTTGCTCACTGATAATCAAATAAAGAAATCACAAGTTTTTGAGATTCTTCAACTTAATTGACCACATAATCAATCACAACATCTCCCAATACGTATTTTTTTAAAATTTATATACCAGTAGAATCAGCAGCAATGATTCTTCAAACTTTTAATAAACTCAACTACTGACTTGATGTTACTCACCTACTCACTTGATAGCCATTAAGACACAAATGATGATACCAAATAAACATGCGTGATGCTATATGAAGATAATGCTATATTTATATTCTCCGGATGGTGGATTGCACTCTCCAGGATTTGAAAGTCACCTAACGCCATCTAGATTTCTTGTACTTCCATTGTGCGTTACTAACAAAAGGCCAGACATCTAACTCACACTCGTTACCAAAAGTCAATAACAAGTTAGGTTAACCTTCATATATCTAGATTCTCAGCTCAGAACGAGCAATCAAGACATGCTTGACCCAATCTTGAAGCATTGATAAAGCATCTTACTTGAAATTCAATATTCGATCTCGGCAAAGATGATATTATCCACGTTATAAAGCTCATATTGTTGTGCACTAGACATATGTCCAGATACAAATCCTATTATTCTTTATGATGAAAACAAAGCATTCATCCTAGAATGACCCTAGGTTCTCAAGGAAGAGCAACGGGTTTGATGCGAAAAAAATAAAAGAATCGGTCGATCAACCAATTCACGTGTGAACCACCTAATATGACTAATTATCCATTATTCTACCCGTTCCCCGCGCTAAAATACGTTTAATCGGCTGATTAATCGGCCCCTTAAACCAAGTTTAACACACACCACAGGTCGATCCTATACCGTTCTAAGCCTAACAGCCAATCAATGCTGCAACTCACATGCAGATCTATCCAGCGAAGCAAGGGGATGAAATGGAGAAAAGAACCCTAAAAAGGGATGTTGAGAGAGAGCTTACGATCTCGACCGCCACGAACGCCGCCTCTCGATGGATGATACATGGAGCCGTCGGCGGAGAAAACTCAGATGCCGCCAATGGTTGACTACGGCCGGGGTTTGATCGATTTGTGTCGTCGCCGCTTCGGTGTTTTGATATGCTTCGGTGTTTTGATCGATTTATTGGCCAGCTTTGTTCTAGTGGCCCCGGTGCGCGATGGAAGGCTGGTTAAAGTGAAAACTGGTGGCGGTCAAGCGGATCTTATTATTCATAAAGAGCAACCGATGAAAGATCAACTCATACTAGGGATCTACTCCTACGGAATTTATAGGTTCGATTGGGATGAATCGTTTCATTTTTTTAGAATCCAAAAATAAAACATAACTGATTAATAAATGATTTAAAAATCAAAATCAAAATTAAAATTACTTATTAATAGATTTTAATTTTTAAGGTTCAAAATAATTTTCGTTATATTTTAACTCCGTTTTATTATGTTTTGAATTAATATATCATTGGGTTATAGGTGATTTTTGCGCTTAAACTTACTTGATTTACACATAAATTTGTTAATCATTTTTTGTCCAACGAAATTGACATAAAACACATGCTTATCAAATTATGTTAACCTAATACTCCTAACATATCCGGTGGTAATCGTAATAGGTAAGGGATTTGGTTTAATGATACTCCGATGAATATCCTTGACCTATGTGTGTTGGATATGGAGCAATAAATCTACCCACAATGGGCCTTATTAAGAAAAAAAATCCTCCTAATCTCCAAATTAAAAAAAAAAAAAAAAGAAATATTTTTCTTTTTTGACAATCGAATAAGGAAAACTTCTAATCCGCATTGATGCCTTTGTCGAGGGTTCCTTATTTGAAAGCTTTTTCAACCTTAAAGTTTTGACAATCTCTTAGAAACGATATTACTCTCTATGTGCTCATATCCTGTCCGTTATAATAACTCGATTTGTTGTACAAAACATATCTGTATGCAAAGTAGATAAAAATGTATTATGTAAAATGACATTCAAGATATAATGCATTCGGTTCATTATTATCCCTTTGACAAAAGAAACAAAAAGAATATCCAAAACGTTAGATAAGCATAATAATCTATATAGGTTTTTGAATAATTTAATGAACTAAACAACTTGTATAACTCAATATAGGTAATCAGTAAGCAATTCTGATAATCGGTTCTATGCGGTTGAGTTCAATTATGTATCGTCAATTTATCGGTTTGGTTCGGTTAAAAACAAATTAATTAATTGATTTCAATTTGCAAACCAAAATCGAACTATTTAATAATTGCAGAATCATCACACAGAAGTTGGTGGACCGTCAAATATGTGCCAACCGGACGTTGTGGGTCCGTCGAGTGTGTTTCAACATCCCACTAATAATGAGGATATGTTGGTTGATGCATTCCCGACTGAATATTATGAAGAAACTGAGGCTGCAGATGAAAGTATGTACGATGACGGTCCGCTAACCGAATCGAGACATTACTTCGACATGGTGGATACATCTCAAACTCCGTTGTATGATGGAGCCCCGATGTCTCAATTAGCCACGGCTGCACGGCTTTTAACTCTGAAATGTGAGTATAACCTTCCTCATAAGGCGGTTGATGGTGTTTGCAAACTGTTGAAGGATGTGTGCCCACGCGACAACTATATGAAAGAAGGGATGTATGACATCAAGTCTCTGATGAAAGGCCTTCATCTTTCAGTGGTTAAGATAGATTGATGTCCGAATGGTTGAAAGATTATTCGGGGTTTGAAAGATGCGCTGTATGTAATGCAAACCGCTACAAGGAGAAGAGAAGTTCAAAGAAGCGCTCCGGTGTCAGTGTGCTTCGATATTTTCCAATAACTCCGAGGCTTCAACGGTTGTATGCCAACGGTGCTTTGTCCGAGGCTATGTCTTGGCGTTCCACCTCTCGAAGATCTAATGGCATCATGGCACACCCTTCAGACAGCGAAACCTGGAGGCATTTGGATTGTACTGTCCGAGGGACGCAATGTCCGGTTGGGATTCTGCACTGATGGGTTTGCACCGTTTGAGCAGTCTAGGAAGGAGTACTCTTGTTACCCTGTCATACTCACACCTTACAATCTTTCCCCTGAAATGTGCATGAAGACACCTTATATATTCTTGAACATGATCATCCACGGCCCAAAGAGCCCAAAGGGAAACCTTGATATTTATTTGCAACCTTTGATAGAGGAGTTTCTTATGTTGTGGGAAGTTGGGAAACCAACATATGATGTGCACAAACGTCAAACTTTCAACATAAGGGTCTGTTTGTTATGGACTGCCAGTGATTTCCCTAGCTATTTTCTAGAAGTAGTCTGTGTAGATTTCGTGGTGGTGTTCTTCCTTATTTACTACCTAACCTTGGTAAGATTGGGTTGTTCCAAGGATTGTGATTCCTTCATGATTGGTTGTCCTCTATTTGTGATTAGAGGAGATTGTATGTGTACCCATTAAACTTGTGATAGTGGAAGTTGGGTTGGAATCCTATAAATGTCCGCGGTTTTTTATCCTCGCGGATTTTTCACATAAAAAGCTCTCATACCATTTATGTGTTCTTTTTATTTTGAGATTGTAGATTGTTTTGATTACACTTGAATTCAAATTTTATCCACATCAGGTAACGGCTAACTATGATTTCTTCCCAATAATGGCTTTCTTATGGATACCTTTTGAGACGAATATGCATATCAGCTTTTACGAAGTTCCTGAGGTAGATACACAAACATCTCATTACAACTCTGTGTTTCTGATCCGCATGCATTATTCGCTGTAACCATTTTCACATGTAGTGCATCTATAAAGGTGAAACACATTCAAGATTCAAAAAAGAGCAACAAAACCACTTTTGTAGAGCCTGGGAAATTTTTGAGACTGTAGTCCACAATGGTTGTGGACTGAGTTCTCATTCATCAATTTTTTATCAATATTTTTCTTGCTTTCCCACTAAAAAGCTGACATGCTCACCTCCTATTCTCTCTTCTCTTTAAGATTGAGCTTCTCAAGGAGGAATTTGGACAGAGGAGTATGTATTAAAGTTTATTTATTTTTTGTGCAAGTTTTGATACACCATTACAACGTATTTTGTCAAACCAATCTCTATAACAAAAGTTCTTGAAAGTAAAAAACTGTATAATTGGATATCGTTATAGATGCTCTAAATCAACACAATCTTGAGACTCTCACGGAGTCTATTGCATCCATTATGCTAATTTGCATTGTCACATGTTACTCAAACTTTTGGGTTCTTTCTCTATATGATAACAACAACAGTCCAGGTATACCCACGATGGATAAGGTTTGAGAGTGTTAAAATACATATAATTTTATCCTGTTTTATTTTTCAAGATAAAAGAATACTATATAAAATAAAATAAAAATTACGCATAAACATCATGATCTATTTGCATTTGGCACATTGTCCCTTCTAACTTTGATAATACGTGCTTAACCTCCCTAAATTTTTTTTAAAAAATTGACACATAACCCGATTCGAAAGATAACATGTATCCATTTTTAAAATTAAAGAGGCTATGTTTCCAAATCCGAAACTCAGGTAGGTTTAAGTGCTATTCTTCCTAAACTCAAACGTCAACGGGCTTGTGATTAAGAGCCAAGTATCTCCACCTCTCTTTCTCAACAAAATCAGCATCCAAAAACCTAGCAGCAAACACCCAAACCCTATATACATCTTCAAAATTCGTCAAGAACCCTAAGTTCACAGTCACCACATGAATCTCCACCTTTTCTTGCTGTTTATTCTTGTCTGAGAAACATGCATTCTTGATGATCCCAACACCGAGCGAGATCTTATCCCTGTCGGCGAGCTTTTGGACGAGAGACGGGTCGATCCGGTCTCCTTTCCAGTCGAACACGTTGAATGCCAAAGCGGGTGCTCGATCGAACCGGATCCGAGGACCGTAGAGGGTGACTGGTGAGTGCCCAGATGGTGAATTCGGGTGCTTGAGGGATTGGAGTGCGTTTGCTAACCAGTTGATTAAGAATCTTGCTCTGTTGTTAATCATTATGAGGCCGAGTGTGTCGGCCTGGTCCAGTGCATTGAACTTGATCTCGAAGTTTGAAACCTGTGTGCCGATCATTGTTGTGGGATACACGATGCTTGTTTCTGATTGCTCGATTTCGGAGGGTTGTGGTTGGACTTGGAATTGGTCGTAGTTTGAAGGTCCGCTATGTGTTCGTTGAAATGCCCCAGAGGATGAGGTTGAGGATTCGGGTGGCGTGCCTTTTGGCAGGTTTGCTGTTTGATGTGGAGGATGAGATGGGGTTGTAGTAGTTGTTGGAATGAGGGTCACAATGCTGATGCTTGATGCGATGTTTAATTCGTTCAGAGTCGGAATTGTCGACTTCTTGATGATCAGGCAGCTGAACCCAGAAGGGTCGTCACCAAATACCTTGTAGCAAGTGCAAATGAGAAAATCTGGTCTGAATATAGACAGCCCCAATGTATCCATGTCTTTTGGAGCTAGGGAGCTCATGTCTAGCAACACATGCCATCCGTTCTCGCTTGCCATGCTCATCCATTGGTATGAATATCGGGATCCGGTCACCCTTGATTGTAGCGGGAAAACAAACAGTCCTCTGTTGCTCTTGCTCTTCTTGTTTTTCTTCCCTGCTATCATTTGCTTGAGATTAGTGCAGCAAATCTTAAGTTTAGGCCACTTGAATTCCGCTGACATGGGTCGCACCCCTTTATTCTTCGAGCACTTGATCAATGCTTCTACCGCCTCATTTTCGTGATCATAGACGGTTAGAAGATCCTTGCTGGTCCTAAAAGGATACGCTTCTGCTACTAATGTGAATGCTGCTATCCGGTTAGCTGTGAAAACTATAGAATAATCATCTTCTGATATATTCAAGAATCTCATTATCCTTCGCCTAAGTTTGTCTTCGAAATCAGATACTTGCTCGCCATCTCGTACTGCAGAATTGAAGGTAACCGACTTACAGCCAATGTAAAAGAATGATGGTTTATCAGGAAAGGAGGACGGCATTGACAATGTGGAGGCAGAAAGCTGCACGTAAGAGAAGAGGCCAAGGCCGATGTAATCGAGGCACACCTGACCAGTAACAGAAAGATGTGGGTATTCTTGAGCTCGAACTTGGTCGGCTTCCACTGTCTCAAGATATCCAGGACACGCTCTCAAGAAGCTGTGAAATGCTTCCTGCAGCTTGGGAAGCGACTCGTGATTCGTGAACTGGGTGTATGGATAGAGTGATGTTGTCGCTGCAGTGGCGAAGTCATACTGGAACGTGGCTGAATCATCGGTCAACTTGAAGGAATTGACAAAGGGACTTCGTACGCCGACGATTGGATTCAGACAGCAGCGCGATGAGCATGCTTCAGTCGCCTCCTTGACCCATGGTGAATGCATACTCTTTGCCCTTCCGATCAATGATCTTTTGCATTAGCTGTTTTTGTTTTTGTTCTGGTTTTGCTTGAGAAGTTCAGTGGTTCTCTGAGTATGAAGCTAGATTGACATTATCATCATTCATTAATAGTAACTAGATTATGAGTTCTTGATGATGATGGTGTTGGACCATGAAAATATCCGGTTTTTTATCTGTCTTGTTAGGAATACTATGACTTTGTCAGCGCCCATCACACAAGTCCAAGTCAGTGGACCTCTTGAGCATATATTGAATCATGTATTGATATATTCATGCGTGCAAGTTACACCCTATGCTTAAAGTTTGTAACACGTTAGTCCCGTTACATGCTACGGCTAGCTAGACTTACAACCGGGAATCCTACTTTGTGCATTTGCTACCCGGTCGACTTGGTAAGCATCCTATGAATTGTCATCCGGTCTAGTGATGATTAGTCTAAGAACTTCTTCATGTACAGAAAAAATGTACTCTCCGTCGTCCTAAATTAATTGAAACGTTTTTTTTTTCGTTCAATTTCAAAATAAATGAAATGTTTTTATTTTTGGTAAACTTTTTAACATAAAAAAACATCAAATTAATCTCATCTATTATATTACACCCACTAACTCCTCTCACAACTATTACAGTAAACCTCACTAACACCAAAAAAATATTCATTCTTTATCAAAATCCATATAAATTCAACACTCATATAAATTCTCGAGACGAGTCAAAACGTTCCGATTAATTTGGGACGAAGGGAATAAAATCCTATTATGTTCTCACATCTTTTTCCACGTTAAAGCTGCTGTCAATGACTCGTTGAAGCTCAAATGCGGAAATTTGGAGCTCGCGGCAAATATGTATATCTAAAGCTCGAAGCGTGCTGCTGAAGCAGGTCGACGTTATACCGCCAGGCCGATCGAGCAAATAGTCACCAGCGTTTCAAGCTGGACTTACGGGGCAGCCATTCTAGAACAAACACTACTCAATCGACTATGACACGAATGAGAAAATGATTTCTAAGCCTTTTGGTCCATACAAACTTTTGTCATATGCATGCAAAGATACAACAACAGAAAAGAACCACGAAGGAAGCTGCTAGGAGATTACCTTCTTTTCTAGTGGCCGGCAGATTTTAGTATAAATGAAGAAATGTTTGTTTGTTTCCCACGAAAAGCCGAAAAGGTCGCCCAAGTCAGAATAATTTGTTCACATGTAGAGCGTTGATTGGGGTGAATTATATGAAGTTTTGGCAAGGAAAATGAATACTACAACTATATCATGTGAGTTGAAAGTGAAATATGGTAGTGTATCGAAAGGTTATACTGTAGTAATTACAAGGGATGACCCTGCTTTGCAGAGGGTTTTATAAGATAATTGCTAATTACTTCTCATATCTTACCTCTATATAAATGAAAGAGAATAATAAAGGGGAATGCATTATGAGGGGGTGATTAGTACCTTTTTTTTTATAAAGGAAAAATTATTGTAATCATAATCATTTTATAATAAAATCAAGAGAATGATATTTTCAGTTTCATTTTACTACATCCAAGGCACCAGAAGGATATCGAGGAATCAATTCTACCAAAAATCCGAACTGATGATAAAAGATCCACTAATATATATCTTAATAATCCTCCTTACACAAAGGTCCATTTGGGGCATGAAATGTGGACAGCACTGACCCAATCCATACCAAGTGCTATATAAGATCCACATAAATAAATCACATAGGTGACAATAAATGGGGAAGGCAAGGGTCGAATTCGTGATCTCTTGTCATGATCTGCTCTAATACTATGTCGAGGAATCAATTCTATCAAAAATCCGAACTGATGATAGAAGATCCACTAATGTATATCCTAACAAAGGGGCATTTTAGTTCAAAAAATTGATGTGAGTGGGATAGCCTTGGATGTAACAAAAATAGTCTTGAAAGTATCATTTTTCTTAGATCAATTGTTGAAAAGAATTAGCAAAACCTATATAATAATATACGCTGTATTCATTCTTGTTAATAGTAACTGATGAGGGAATAACCATAAACTCTACGTTTTACATATTATACTCATTTCTATAACACGAACAATATTTATAGCATACACAAATATTAGAAAGTATTAAAACAACACAGCAAAATAAACCTTAATCATTTATAATAGAGAACAAAATAGCAAACAATATTCCAAAGTTAATAATACATAGGACACATATTTGAAAATTTCATACCAAAATTACACAGTAGGTCGCAGTGAAGTACAATTGATCAAAATATAACAACTATTTTCATAATCTTCATAAAAACTTCATGTACACATACTAATCTCTTTATGTATAAATTATTTACTGTCGAATGGTGTAAAAAATTGTACTTCTATTTAATGGAATAAACAATGTGTGTGATATTTTGAGAATTAATTCTGTTAGATAATACTTATTGAGAATTTTCACCTGGAAATAATTTTACTCCATATAATAGAAATTAAGATAAAATTATGAAAAAATATCCTTTTGAAAAATCTAATATTATATTTTGTTCTCTTAACATGAATTTATTGTATATATTTTTGAAGCTATAATATAAAAAATATTATATACTATATATAAAACAACAAAAAAAACAAAATATAATAAAAAGAATTTGGGGTGCTAGAAATCATTCGGGAAAAAAAATGATATGAACAAAAGAAGAGAAAAATGTTAGGGGGGAAAAATCACTCTCACACGCACAACAAGCAGAACTTCAAAGGGGCCAGTCAATCAGAAGAATTAGGCCCAATTCCCATATGAAAACAACCCAGGGCAAAGATGTAATTAACTCAAAAATTCAAATAGATTTAGGAATTCTCCTATCCATTAGGATTCTCCTTCGGTACTACCTCCGTCCTATATAATTTATAACATTTTGATCGGTTATATATGTCGATGTAAAATTTGACGCGTATAACAACGATCAAAAATAATATTTTTGTAAAATTTATCGTGAAACATCAATGGTTATATAAGTTGCGTATTTCAACCTAATATATGTTGCGGAACGATCAGACATGGTTTGATATGAATACGAAATTTGTATTCATGCGTATATAATAATATAAAATACGTATATGTTGTAAACTATATGGGATGGAGGGAGTATATTTTTAGAATATTATACTCCCTGCATCCCAATTTACTTGTAACCATTTAACATCAAACTGGATTTTATGCGTGTGTAGAATTTTTTTGAAATTTGAAGAAAAAATAATATTTTTTAGAGGTAATGAGGTTTAATTAACAATGGAAAAAGGAGCTAGTGGGACGTGCTGTAACAAACTATGATTGATTTAATTTTTTAATTAAAACTTTGCTAAAAGAGAATATGTGACACGCTGTCATACGTCGTGCAAATTAGAATATTTTACGCTTATTCACACTCTAGTCTTATTCTAATTAAATACAATAATGGAAGTAAGAATCAGACCCATAAGAACGGTTTGTGCAATTATTAAACCTGTAATGATCACGATAAAACTCTACCAACTCTATGTACAGAGATAAATTGGGGGTTATTTTTGACTAATTAAACTAAATATTAAACTAAAACTAAATTGAATATTCTAAACTATAAAGAAAATGAATCTGTGTGTTTTTTATATGAAAAAAATATAGGGAGGCAGATAAATTACGTTATATCTTTTAGGGATCAATCATGGATGATAATCATATATATTTATTTTTTTCTTAATAGGTATCCTATCAATATTTACTCTAATAATTTTCATGTTGAAAGATTAAAAAGCATATTTACTTGTCTAACAAAATTATCATCAATTACACAACATATTGACTTTCCTAAAAAAATCAAATTTTAAATCCAAATCTACCCCTTAGTCGGAAACCATCGTCAAGTTCGCTCACGTATTGAAACCACGTACTGTAAGTTAGTACGTCATCAACCTTACCTGGCAATCTTCATTAGTAAGTCAGTACGACTTCATTGTCGTCAACCTTAGTCGATAATCGTTGTTAGTACGCCCTGTTCGGAAATGGTCTCGGTGGTTTCAAACCTAATATGTCGTCGGAGAACGTCCATTAACCCCTATAGGAACTAATTCCTGAGTACGATGTCCAAAAAACAAAATTTATATCAAGTCTCATGGACCACACACAAGCCAAAGAGAGTCTCTGTCCTCTACGTCTTTGAACATAACACAAGAGGCAAGAAGAGAACTAGCCAATCCACAAAGCAAATCGCAAGACCAACTTGACAATCAAACAGCAACACAAAACCATCGTCGTAGCAATTCGATCTCTCCAAACAATGGTCCAGATCAACACCATCTCCACACCATCATTGCAATCACCATTACAACTACCAGTATGCCCTGGTCGACATCAACAAAACCAAAGGAGAGACCTTCCTTGGAATCGAGACACCGATTATCTCATCAAAACCCTTTCACGTTGGAACCATTGGGTCGAAACATCTTGTTTGGCGACGTTGAAGAAGACAGTTGCAGAGGAGGTGAGTAGAGGAGGAGATTAAGGAGATAACTACGGTGGCCGATGGTGGAGAAAAGAAGAGAGGAGAGAGAGACAGAGGGAGCATGGCGACGTGAAGAAGAAGGGGAGAGGGGTAGTTGAGATAACTGATGTGGCATGACGAATGTGTGGATCAAATTATAGGTAAATATCTCAATCAAACTCTTAGAAAGGGAAATAAATAATATGCAATCTTCAAATTAGGTAGAATTGAGATTTGATTTTAAAAAGGAAAAAGAAAATCAATAAAGTGGTACCTCCGTGCAAGAAAAAAAAGTGGGGTACTTTTCAGGAGTTGTTTCTTTACTAAGTGATAGAACCAGAACCGTGGTGGAATCGGAACCGATAAAACCAGAACCGAACCGCGAAATATTGGTTCGCTTTAGGTTTCATCAAAAGGAAAATCGGAATCGAAACCGTCGGTTTCGGTTGGGTTCCAAAGCACGTATTTTTCTGCTACAACATAGAAGTATTTTTCCCTAATTTATTTATCCACGTAATTCACTCCTACTGATTCATTTTTTGTTATGTCTATTTAGTCGAAACACCTTATATTTTCATTTATTCATTTTTCGTTTATATTGGATCACATCTTAAGATGAATATTAAACTCAACTTTATAATACGATTATATAAATTTTGATATTTTTCATCTTATATCATATTTTAAACATATTTTTCTTCAAATAAAAATTATTTGGTGTGTATTTTATGAGCAAAATCATGTAAAAAACGCAAAGAAGTAACAATGAAATCAAAACCAACTTAAACTGGATCAGCATCAAAACCGGAACCGGAACCGAACTAAAAGATTTCGATTTCGATTTGTACTTCTATTAAATAAAAATCGCTGGTTTTGTAATCGAAACTGATGGTTCGGAATCGTGGTCAGATCTAACAGAGAGAGTATATAATTTCAAAGTTAAGCTTGCTTTAATAAAGAACTAGAATAGACAATCTTCTTTGATCAAAAAAAGAATAGACAATCTTCTAAGAAGTTCCTTGTTTATATCTTCAAACTCTTTTACCAACTTGATGTTGGCCACAATGACAATAGCTTTCTTCCAGGGAAGATGCCGGCTTCAGCCTTTCTGGATGGAGAAAATAGATCATGGAAGAACTTTGTCTATAGTTGTAAATCCTTCTCGGCTCAATTCTAGGTTCCGATGATATAAATGAAAATGATCAAAAAATATTATCTACATACTTCGAAAGTTGAGTTTTGAATTATGATAAGATTTGTATCTATTCATTTTTAGCTTCATGTTCTGATGGGAATCTAGAGTTACCAAAGTTGAAGGTTTATTCATGTGGTCGCAAGAAGAATAAAGATTATGGATTATAGTTACATGATTAATATGAATTTTAATTATAGTTTCATTTGTTTTGCTGGGTATTATGGCTATGTTACTTATCTGATTAGTCATGAAAGATTGTGTCTTGTAATAAATTAGTAATCGATGGTTATGTTAGTTATATTAGTTAGTTACGGTTGGTTATTGTTTCAAGAGGCAAGATGTTTGAAATGTATCACCGGTATCTATTAGGTGACTATATAATCTGTAACTGTATTAATTATTGATATTGAAGTAGATGATTCAAATCCTTGGGAGCTTTGTTGTGTCAGACAAACAACAATGTTTTTGTTCCTTCCTGTTCTCTATCCCTCCCTTGCCTTGTTGTCATCGAAGCATATTCTTCTGCACCCTCAAGGAGCAGTACTTGCTTTCAAAATAAAGTCATTGTCTTATCTAAGTTTTGGAATATCTTGGAGGTAAATCTTACCGCAATCTATCCTAGTTTATTGTTAATGGTTATATTTTTAAGAATTTTGGCATGCAAAGAACTAAACGGACCTAGCCATATGCTAAAGTTGTCGAGTCAATCCCACACCATTCTTGGTATCAGAGTCTTGGTCCCACACCATTCTTGGTATTAGAGTCTTGGTTTCATAACCAGTTTGTGTCGTTATTTCTGTGTCTTGTATGCCCACAAGAAATGAACTTGACTACCACCAAAGAACCATGGATTTGGAACAATTAGCAAATCTTATTAAAGGTATTGATGCCAAAATAGGAAATTTGCAAACCCAATTTGATAGGTTTTCCCAAGACTAACAACCGCTTAGATAATCTAGAAACTGCTTTCACAGTAGAACAAAATACAGAAGTTAATCAAGTTCGTGTCCATAACATGTTCCTAGAATTGCTCAAGAAAATCAAGGAAATGAACAAGATAGTAACATGTTTCATAACCAGTTTGTGTCGTTATTTCTGTGTCTTATATGCCCATAAGAAATGAACTTGACTACCACGAAAGAACCATGGATTTGGAACAATTAGCAAATCTTATTAAAGATATTGATGCCAAAATAGGAAATTTGCAAACCCAATATGATAGGTTTTCCCAAGACTAACAACCACTTAGATAATCTAGAAACTGCTTTCACAGTAAAACGAAATACAGAAGTTAATCCAGTTCGTGAACTAACAAATAATCGTCCATAACATGTTCCTCGAATTGCTCAAGAAAATCAAGAAAATGAACAAGATAGTAACATCTCTAGGAAAGTGAAAGTGGAAGTATCTAGTTTTGATGGATGACTTGATCCAAAATTTTTCTTAGATTGGTTGAATGAAATGGATCAATATTTTGATTGGTATGAAATGACCGGATATAGATGTGTTAGGTTTGCTAAAATGAAGTTAACTGCCAAACTACATTGGTCAAATGTAGAAAGACAAAACCAACGAATGGGATATCCAACTATAGAATTATGGGATGAAATGAAGAAAAAATTAAAGGAAAAAAAAAAGTGAAGGAAAAATATATGTCAGTATCATATACGGATCGACTCTTGGACCAATGGCTTAATCTTGGACAAGACACCATGGCAGTTTCAGAATACATCACTAAATTTGAAGAATCTATGGTTAGATGTGATGTGACAGAAGATTCACAAATAATTATGTCTCGTTTTCGGAATAGGTTATGAGCTGACATTATGGGAGACATGATTCTGCACACATTAGACAACAAACATTCATTAACGAATGGGTTGGATTAGATTGGGTTGGATTGTGGGAGACATGATTCTGCACACATGAGCTGACATTAGACATGGATTAGATTGGGTTGTATTGGATCAAAATTCAAATTCAATCCAATTTAAAATCAATCCAATTCATATTTTTTAATAATCCAATTCAATCCATT
>JAOVYX010015028.1:0-29549 GCA_035668315.1 Drosera spatulata | reverse complement strand
TTCTTCTTCTTCTTCTTCTTCTTCTTCTTCTTCTTCTTCTTCTTCTTCTTCTTCTTCTTCTTCTTCTTCTTCTTTTGATCAAGAGATGTATACAGTGTTACTATGTTAATTATTAGAGGGAGCCTGTTTTCCTGATGTTCTCAATAGATATCGAACCCTTGCTATGTGGCCAGGGAAAAGAGTTATCACTTAACTATCCTTCTTCGTAGTTGGGGTAATGATTTGACTATGTGAAATATGGAACCTCAAAGCAAAGAGCCAAAGAAAGCGAGATTCATCTTCGACATTGCAAGAAATATATTTGTTGGTTTTACTGCATCAACCTAATAGCGTTTGAGTAACACCTCATGATATGCTGACTCCAGATTGATTTTATATTGGGAAGTTGGCTACATTGCCAACTGCCAACCGGAGCAAACTTGAACATAACCAGCCTTTCCTGTTATCTAAACAACTCAACTGATGCACCTCACTTCCTGTTCGAGCTCATCCAAACCAGCGGAATGTCCATCATCGTTGTTCTTGATTTGCCTCCTCGGAAGGACCTTGTTCTTCATCCTGACTACCTCCAGAAATTTTATGAAGACACAGGATTGGATAAAACACGACAACTCCTTGACAAAGTCGCCGAGGTTCGACCTTTTGTTTCATCCTCCCTTTTCACCAGATCAGCTGTATCCCCTACAGCGATCTTGGTTTGTATAGAAAGTGAGGCTGGTGGGTCTGCTCGTGTTGAAGAGATTGTAGGAGATGATGTGAGAGCTGTTGCAATTGAGGTGTTGAGGATTTGGTTGGACTGTCTGAATGGGAAACAAGAAATTGAAGACGCTGAAAGGAATGATCTGAGGAGGAGGGATCAGATCTTCAAGAGCAAGATAATTGAAATTGACCTTGTGGCTAAGCTGCCAAGATTATTCGGACAGGAAACTGCGGATCGTGTTTTGGCAGCCTTGAGAGGCGTGTTTGGCATCTGAGGCCTTGTTTTTTGAGAATGGTTGGATTAGAGCCATCTCACTGGTCTTGTGCAGCTGCAGCTGAATTCAAAGTGGGAGGTTATGGGATTAAGTTACGAGGTGAATCATTTCATGTTCTTGTGATCGAGAAGATTAGCTGTTGTTCACAAGATAGAGCTGGGAACTTCAGATTTCCGGGCGAAAAAGGAGGGTGGAAGACGAGACTATTGTGAAGTTTTATCAGCATAGTCTGAAAGCAAGAGGAGACTACTCCTTATGTTGAACATATGGAATTTGTAACAAACTATTGTCTATGATACTATGGTTGAACGAAAAGCTTCTGTGGGTCACTATTCTAGGTCTGGTCTTTGCTACAAAGATACGCACCCATCGATACTACTGATACAAGTGACGGGAAACATAAACGTGTTCTCATTTATTTACCTGCTTTCATTTTGTATGCATTTGGCATAAACCTTGGGGTTTGTTTGGCATCGTTTTTTTGTTTTCTGTTTTCATTTCACGGGTGTTTTTATTTCACAGACGGGTGAAACAAAAGTGTGTTATTAATCATGTTTTCCAAACATATAAAACGAAAGTAGAAAACAAGAAAAAATATTTTCGATTTTTATTTCTTGTTTAATCTGACTACAGTAATCAACATCGCTTTCAAAAAAATAACGTTATTGCATGGAGTGTTTTTGGTTTTGTTTACTGGTTTTCATTATTTTGAACAACAATAACAAGCCGCCCCTTTAAAACGTGTATTGGCTAGCGATATTCATGTTCAACATATCATGTTCAACATAAGCTAACCTTATGAAATTGTCGTCTCGGTCTCGGGACAAAAGGCCATCAGATTTTCGCTTACATTTACCAATCTAGTGTTTGCCGCTTGTTTGTATTTCGTTTTATCTTGTTGAGCTACCTGATTGTCACGGGGTTAGATTCTTACAACCCGTGCGGTACTCAAGTTACTCACAACCTTCGCTTAAGCTCAGCCTATTCGTCACCTAAAGGTGATGTTTGTGAACGCTAAGAGAATTTGGACTTGAAAATAAGTTTTGTATTGAGGACACTTGGAAGATTATAAGGCTTTGAGCTTATAAGAATGTTTGGAATGACTTGGGATTTCTTGGGATGGTTTGGCAAATGAGCCTTGCATCCCTTTATATACACCTCCATAGAAGGGTCTAAACTTTGTGATCTATACTCTTTCATACTCTTCTTCTCCTAAGAGTGTACAAGAGTCTTTTAGACTCTTCTCCTATGTACAAGAATTCCCTAGAAAACTCTACTCAATTCTAGGGAATTCTAAAAAATTTCGGAAAACCCTAGAGTTCTCAAGAAAATTCTAGAAACGTATAGAATTGTCTAGAGAAATATGAAGAATTCTAGACAATTCTTCGATGCGAACCTCACGAATTAACCCGCCCGTGACATGATGCTCCCAAAGGTCGTTGTGGAGCTGATTCAAGCAAGTTGGACATGAAACCTTGTCCAAGCAGGAAGCACGATAGCTGATGTAAGTTAGCAGGCCTAGTCAAGGTACAAAAACAAATAAACAACTAGTAAATGTCTTGGTCGAACATTCTAATGTTTGACATGTCAAAGCAATATATCGCTCATGCTCTAAACTCTCCAATAAGAATTTCTTTGTTATAGAGTATGTTTTTTTGGCGGGTGTGAGTATCTTGGTCTTCAAAGCGAAAGATGAACCGTGTTGGCCCCAACCCGCGTATCAGCTTGAATTCCCATGTCTCCCACTCCTTCCCAGTTCCCTCCACACCAATCATATAAAGTCTATGCCAACGGTGAGCAGTGTGTCTCACAATCAACATGGAATCCAGTCAAGCTCTTCTTTCCCGGCCCCGATTGACCCCTGAACAAGAACACTCCATCATCGTCTCCGGCCTTACCCATGTGATCTCCGGCGACGACGACCAATCATCCCCGCCCTCCCTACCTGGCTCTATCCTACATCAGTTTGTATCCAGGGTTGACCCTGATACTTTCTTGCCAAAAGAGGAGCTTCAGTGCAACAGTCAAGGCAGCACCCAGAGTAAGCAGGTGAACAGGAAGAGGAAGAAGGAAATCAAGAAGTATAAGGATGTCAATTGGAGTGCAGCTGATATCCGAGCCCCAATCCAGGCTTACAGCGTAGGTAATGGATCCGCTTTCGGGCTCCACAGGAATAGTGTAATGCTGAACTTCTCCAATGAGTATAACGGTTATGGTAGCATCAGCAAAGCTCCTCGTCATAATCAGAACATGGTGGCGACGGTGGCTAAGAACAACGGAAGAGGAGTCATGGATGAAAAGGAGATGGTAGAGTGGATGGATTCCATGGTGGACGACAACTGCTGCAGGGAGAAATGTTCAACAGGGCAGCAGGAGTTGCTGCTGCTGCAGCAGCAGGGCCATTGGAACCTTTCAAATTGATGCTTCATGGACGATCGAGTATTCTTTTCCGCGAGATAGATTGTCAATCGTGGAATCTGTGATGAGTATTCATTGAAACAACATGAGATTGACGATGGGGTGGATAATGATACATTGATGCTGAATTATAAAATGGGTTGAAGCGTCTTTTCAAATAAACCGATCCATTTTGGGAGATGATATGTGATGAATATTGTGGTGTTTAAGCTATGCAGGTTAAGCTCAATGGATACTTGTGATGCTACTCTTAAAGGGCCATTTGGCCCAAAGCTTTATATCAATGGCCCATAAGCCTGTATTCTTTGTCCCAAGTTCAACAAAGACACATCGGCGGTGTTTCGGCCTGTGCGTGGCTGGTATCATAGCCATGACACAACTATGCCTTGGAAACACATCCTAAAACTTTAGGTCCATGTCCTTCAACTAGGAGTCGGTCCATCTGTTGTCCCGATACAGCAGCAAAGATTTTGTGTTGCTTCTCCGACAGTAATACTTTTCATGAAAATTACGTATTTATTGTACATATATATAGAAGTGTATTTTGATCCATTTCACAGAATGATCAAATTACTTTTTTATAATATTTTGATGAAACATTAATGATATTTTTTATTATGTAGTATAATGTGGACTAAAAAAATTCATTTTTATATCGTCTAATAATAAAACGATGTTCGTCAAAATACATAAGGAATAATATTAGAAGTCAAACGATTATAATTTTTATAGGACGAAGGGAATATAAAACAAGCCTCAATTCTTTGTCGATAGAAAATCCTATTCATTTCAACATCTGTTGGAATAGTTCCACAGAAATAAGTACTACCTTGGTCCCAAACGCAATGTACGCATAGGTAAATAATAAAGTTATTTATGTTATCAATCATTTACGGGACGATGAAACATCATTTTATATAAAATTATCGTAAAACATTAATGATAATTTAACCTATGTATTTCGAGTCTGAACCAGCGACGTAATTTTCTTACGTTGTTAAGACGAATAACGAAATTCTTCAAAATATATATTGAATAATATGATAATAATATAATTTTGTATTTATTATGAGAATTAAAAAAATATAATTTAGAAGTAGGAGATTTATGGTCTTGTTAGTTCGTTGCGGAGATAAAGGGGCAAATGAAGTCCAAATGTTACTATTACTACATGAGCCATGAGGAGTTCCACCATTGCTGGGTGCAAATTGGCAGGTAAAAGGATAATGTCTACACGCACATTTTGATCGCTCGCGGAATATCCTATTCCTAATATCCTACTTCTTTCGTCCCAGCATCACATGTATATATAAATTAAAAAAACTATATATAAATTGTTTGTAAAATAATTAAATAATATTTGTAAAAAACAATTTGTGAAAAATCAAGAATAGATTAATTTATTTATTATAATTCTGGATCAATAAAATTTTTAAAATATATTATTTAATATTTAAAAGTGATCTATCAAAATAAATATAAATAATATAATTATTATATAAGTTTTTAAATTTTTTTGGGATGAAAGGTATATTGAACAAGTAGTGGGAGGGACGGAGGGTAGGGGTAGCTTTGCTATTGAGGCGCCAGATCCAAGAAAAAGAATGCTTGGCTTGCTGCTTTTCCAATATCGTCACATGTGATGCCCTTTTAACGAATCAAATCTGTACGTAGTTCATTAATTAATGTCGTACCTGAGTTTGAAAATTAGTGTTAGTTTACCGCGTCATTGATAGAGAATATATGCATTTATAGTATTTTTTTAATTTTATAATAAATATAATTCTTTTTAATATTTTATATTTTTTTCGTTTAAGAAAGATTGCAACATATATGAATTCTGTATTATTCTCTACGCATGAATACAAATCTCGTTTTCATTCACGTCTGATCGTCCCACAATATATATTAGGTTGAAGTACGTAACTTGTACAAATATTGATATTTTATGATAAATTTATAAAAATTACGTTTGATCGTCGTTATACGCGTGTCAAATTTTGCATCGACATGCGTGCAAAGTCAAAATATTGCAATCTTTCTGGGACGTTAGGAGTAATAATTATAAAATTATTATATTTGAAAAAAATTTATCTAAAAAAATACAAAATCAATCAAAATCAGTTACAGTATACATTTATTATCTTTTTTCATAATTTTTACATTAAATTTCACTATCACTAAAAAAAATATTCTTTTCTTCATCAAATTTCATAAAAATTTAATACACATATAAAATCTTGTGCGATCAATATGTTATATTTATTATAAAACAGAGGGAATACTAGATAATTCAATCACCTAAATCAATACACATGGGAGGTTTGTGTCATCATTTAGACTCAATTCTATGCGTCGAATCCCCTACAGGTTCGTCGATTCGAATAATGGTTAATAAGTTCGACCTTCAAGCTCGCAACATGTAATTTGTGCGTAAAGGCAATTTTCATGGTTAGGTTGCCTAACCTGACCATTGAACGATCGTAAGCTCTATAAAATCTCAAAGTTGACAAATAAATCTGACTTGAATCCTACTCCAAAAACCACCTTAATTTTTATGCATAATAAAATGCCGCCAACGATGGACATGCGCACGTCGCCGAAATGCTTTTGTTTTGCTTCCTCCTTTACATATACAATCGACACTTGAAAATGGGAGTGCTTTTGGTGTGCACGTTGCAGAACCAACCTCCCTGTTACTTTTTTTTTTCTCTCAATTTTGTATTCATCCCTCGCCAAGTTGCCAGTTTAGTTAGGTCATGGGGGGAAAGACTGGAAAATATATTGACTTCCATGCACCCATCAACCGGAATCCTATGAGACCAGATATGTGTAATTGCGTGGAAATTCAGGGACCAATCATCATAAATTTTGAAACTGGCTCTTTCAAAGATGCATTGTAGAGGTGGTTTTGTTAGTTCCTAGGTTAAAATATGTGTTTGTTCTGTATATATTACCAGTACCCATTCGGAAGTCGCACCTTTCTCCGGGAGCAGTACTCTACCGTCCAAAGTTAAACTCGGGCTCTCTACCTTGGTCTTGATCGTAACAAAGTTAATCATACTCAATCTGTTCCATGAAATCCGTGTCATTTGATGTCATGCATGTTGAGAACAATGTAACTATTTTTCATGGGATAATCAAATATTTTTCATGAAATTATCATAAAAATTATATACTCCTTTCCTATAAAATAAATATAATATTTGACTTTGTAGTATTTGAACCTATTTTTAATAATTTTGTTCTTTGTCTTAATCACATGACAAATTACATCGTTGAGATAACACTTATGGCTATTTCTAAAGTGGTTCATGTTTATCCCTCCGTTCCAGTGGAATTACAATCAGTTGATCTGATACGATGATTCATATGTGTGTTGATTTTTGATATAAAGACTAAATTATCTTTTAATTTTTGTGAGTGAGAAAAAAAAGCATGATAAAAGTTAATGAGATAGGTTGATGTGATATAAAGTAAAAAATAAAAATATTTTGATAGGAAAAAAATTTTCAAATATGATAATGTTGTAATTTAGCTACTCCTTTCGTTCCATGTTAAATACAACATTTTTTTATCGTCGTAAATTATGTACAACATTTGTTTTATTTTGATATTTGAAATCAAATTTATATTAAATTAAACACTATCTCATCTCACTCCACTAACTTCTTTCATATTGTCTCACATATTTTCATATCAACTCTTATTATCATAAAAAATGATATATTAATCAAATTTAACTTTTATATATAATTAAAGGGGGAGGTATGACGAAAGTAACGAGTATTTCTATTCCCTCCTGGTAGCTATGCGCTAGGTGTACGAAATTCACCATGCATGTGCGTTGTTCTCCTTTTTCATCCTCTCCTTTATCTTATTCCGTTTACCCGTGTAATAATGACGACAACGAATTAACGAGTATTTAATTATCCTTTTGCGCTAAAACACAGAAAAAAGGAGAAAAAACCAGAAGCATGAAGGTGGATCAGAGTAGAAATATGATATTGGATTGGCTTGACATGTGTGCTTGAAAATAGTGTATGTACGCCCATCTTTTTCATTATCTCAACATTGCAAAGCTGGCTTGTCAATTTCGTTTGTCTGCTCCCCTTCCCCTGGCTTTGCCTGTTTGATAGAATCACATACTCCTATCTCTGTCGTCTGTGCACATATGCCCTGTAAAAGCCCCAGTTTATCTTCCCTTCCCTTTAATTAATTAATGAATGAAATGTCAACTGTTACCCTTTTCCTTCAGTCCACTCCACTTCTACTCCCACGACACTTTATCTCTAGCTACATATATATCCTCAGTCTTTCTTTTCAAAGTTGCTCATCAATTAAACACAAGTTTTTCAGTTATATGAGACTTGAAATCGAAATCTGATTAAAGGAAATCAAACTCTTAACCATTCTTCGATGGATACAACAGAATAGGTTGTCTGTATGTAATAACAAAATGAAACACATGAAGTCCATGCTTGGAGCTTAATTACCCACACAAAACGCACCCCGTTCCACATAATCCTCAAAAACATAAACGTAATCCTCCTTCAAATCTCCCACAATAATTACGCGTAATACCAAACTCCCCACCTCACTGAAACCCAAAAACAAATTGTCATTCCAACAACACGATCCTCCCACACCTCACCTTCTTACCCTTAACTGGGCCCACAATTCACCGGTATTATATTATTTTTTTTCATTTGATAAAACATATAATATTATATTATAATTCTTTTATTTAATATATATTTCAAAAAACTTTCAATACATTTTAACGAAATAAAAAAATAATATATCTGATTCAAAATTAAAATATATAATTTAAATTATTATCATTATTTTATGATAATTTTATAAAAATAATATTTAATCATAAATAATTTGAATAATTTTATCATTAATCTAAACTAACGTTATATTTTTAATGGGATGGAATAGTATAAGGGCGCCCTCAAAACTCCAAACCCGAAAATTTACCATCAGATAATTAATCTCCCGTTACTGTTACTCCGTCTGGGCCCCACACAGGGAATCCCCACCGTTGAAACACTGCCCCACCCATATAACCGTCCATTTTTTATTCTCAACGCGGACAAAATTTGTTACACATCACACTTTTATAACTCCATTGTTGAAGGAGAAAGAAGAAGACGAAGACGAAAAAGAAGAAGAAGAGAAGAGAATATCGATGAGGAGGTGTGTGAGAAAATGCAGAAGAACGACGGCGGAGGTAGCGGTGGTCGGAGTGGCGGAGCTCGGCGGAGGAGAAGGAGTTCGGATCACAAGAGCGAGGGCCCTCGCCATGGCAGCAAACGCAGCATCCGCGTCGGGGAGGAAGAGGATCCGCACACAATCGAGAAGTGATTTGGAGAGGACGTGCGTTAACGATAGACTGAGGCGACGACGACAAAGAGGAGGACTTGTCGTCGCCGCGGTCAAAATTTCGGTGGATTGCTCGAGCACTGCTGCGAGTTGCGTTGACGAAGCAAATTGCGGCATAGCCTGTGATGATGAAGACGACGACGACGGTGTCGCTGCAGCTGCCGCTGGTTCTTCTTGTTGCTCCACCAACGCTTCCGCTGAGGATCGAGTTTCGACCCAAGCTCCAGTGGTGAGAATCGATTACACAAAACGTACATCATTTGTTTGTTTGTTTGTTTTTGTATTTGTTTTTTTTATTTTAAATTTCCTGTTTTAGCATGACATTCGAATTGATCTTGTCTCATCTCAATTAGGAGTATCAATCAACAATGCAATTCTGTGGTTAATAATTGTGGAAACGACTCTTCGTGTTTCTGATTCACTCACTCACTCTCGTTTGAGATTCTTCGAAATTAATTTGCACAGGATGAGAGTGGCGGTGGTGATGATGATGAGGTTGCGTTGGAGGAGACGAATCCGATGATGAATTCCAACTGTCGAAAAAGGTATTTCAATTCTTCTTCTCTCTTCTCTATCTCGAATTTATTTTGGAATTTAATTTGTCGTTATATTTATGCGTCGCATGTGCACAATATTACACCTCCATTTGCGGTTTCTCTTCAATTTCCGTCGTTGTTGTCCACATTGATTCGAAATTCAAAACGACAGATAATTAAACGGTCTGTTTCAGTTCTATGTTTCTCGCTCTCCCAACTCAATTCTCAGTTTTCAAGTCTCTGTTTGTATTCTTTTCAGGAGACAGATTACTCCTTGGACCGAATCACAAGCGGAATCAGAGAAGCGCATGGATTCGGCTGCGACGCTACCTTCGCCGGATCCGAATGATTCGCATGACGGCAGAGCAACGGTCCTGAATATTCCGTCGGAATCCGAAATCGAGCAGTTCTTCGCCGCGGCCGAAAAGGATCTGCATCAACGATTTATAGATAAGTAAGCATAATCGCAGGGGTTTGATCTAACTGTTCGTATACCATTGAAAAATGTAATATGTGAGGGAGGCTGAAGCATGAATGGTGAATTTGGTGTTTTTTTTTTTTTTTTCAGGTACAATTACGATGTGGTGAAGGACGTTCCACTACAAGGTCGATACCACTGGGTTCCTGTAAATCCATGAACAATTCGTGAAGATGAAGAAACCGACACAGCTCTGCATCCATGGCGTCGAATCTAAGTACTGTAATATTTATCTCTTTCATCAATAATGCAATCTTTTAGATCAAAATGTAGGGAAGATTTGCAATTATTAGTAGTATCAGATTGCTCCTGCTAGTAAACAGAAAAGCTTGTAGTGGCTAGTTTGTCAGGTCCGGGTGGTTAGTTATATGGTGTACATTCTATTCGGCTTCTTTCACTTTTCTCATTTCTTTTCTTCCTCAATCAGCCAATCTCTTTCTCGAGAGACTGAGACGAGTATCAGTTTCCTGCTCATGTGTAGTACGATGCTGTTGTTGATGGTTCCATATACGTAGGAGAACACATTGCTTTCTCAATTTAAAATACTTTAGTTTCATATCCGACTTTGTGTTTGGAATAAAATTTTGTTTTTTCAGACTCCCAAATTCGTGTCGAGACCTGTATCGATGGATCGAATCTGCAGATGTTTCCACCTTTTCATTCATCTGCTGCAGATACAGATTCACAGTCAGTAAAAAAATTTAACGCTTTGCAATAAATTCAATCTATCCTCTGCTTTCACACCTTCCTCGATCTGAACACTGTTGCAGATGAATAAAAAATGCTCAAATTGAAAATTTTCTTCAGAGAAATTTTTGCAGGAAGCTGGGAGGAAAGGAATTAATTTTTGGAGTGTGCCTCATTTGTTTCTTTCTTTGTTTCTCTTGATGGTTCTTTTTCGGGATAGCTGTGTCACTCTGGTGTTTTACCTGCGCCAGTCATTTTCCTTGTTCTTTGTTTTATACTCCATTTTTTTCACTTGTATATCATGGACTAGATTGGAAAGTACGTGGGAGTAGTAAAAGACAAAAGGGATGGTATATACTGAGTTTACGGTGCTGTAAAAATAAAAAGGGATGGTGAGAGTAGGAGGAGGAGGCGTAGTGGAGTGAGTAGCTGCTGACTATCATGCGCATGGGGAGATGCCGTGCAAGACACGGACACGTGGTTGTTGATCCCCAAAAAACCTTATCCTTTTCCACCATGTGAATGCTAGGAGAACCTTTTTCCACTTGCCAGCATCCACCGTTGGCTTTCCTCACAAGAAAATGCTCTCCTTTTGTATGGAGTACTCACTTTGTTTATAGTCAATTTTGACACGAGAACTTCCTCGGTTATATTTGATTCCCATGTAGAAAATGGTCGATTATGTTAAAAGAACTTACATGTATACGTCGTAGGATAATAAATTGTGAATTTAGATTCAAACCAGTTAGTTCTTATTTAAGATCAATTTCATTATACTATGTCACAAATCAGTATTAGATCATTGATTGGAGCACCTTTCCTCGTCGGAGTTCATATGACATGTACATATAAGTGTCCAAGTCAATTATCACTGAACTCATGTCAATACATTCGTAAAGTTGTGACCGTCGACAGCCCCTTATATTTGCGAAGGGGAAGCTCTTGAGTGGCGAGCAGTGAATATATGTTTTACTCTCTGTTTTAATTTTTCCCTCATGGAGTAGTAGAAAATACTCCAAATAAATGGCCAATTGAGGAACATGCAGCGCAATGCAAGGGGAAGTGAGAGTGAGCCGTGAGGAGAGGAGATTGGAGGGGATGAGGGGAGGGGAGGGGCCACCCTAGCCATCTAGCTAGCAATTTGTATAGCAATATTGGCCAATGGGCCCGCTTTATAGTAGAGTGGTCCAGTCCAGTGATGGGGTAATGCAGGCAGACGAGGGACCACTACCTTTGGCCGTCAAAAAGTATTCGCCTATTTCATGTGTCAATTCTTCGAACGCAAAATTTTACACCATAGGTGTTGTAAACTAGAATTGGTGCGCTAAAAACACATAAAAATCATAACGCTAGCTTATTGACAAACAAACCTTCCGTCAACTATGAGATTTGAGATCTTTAGTGCTCTATTCTCATCGTAATTTATTTATGATATTTTTTATCAATTTTAATTTATTTATAATATTTTTATTTTTCTTTCATCTGTTAATTAATTTATTTTCTTTTTGTCCTGAAATTATTACAATATTTTTACTTGACACGTGTGTCGATATAAAATTTAACACTGGTGCAACAACGATCAAACGTTTTTTTTTTTATAAATTTATCGGGAAGGATCAATGACAGTGTAATTTACGTATTTCAACCTAATATATGTTATCGGACGATCAAACGTAATTTGATAAGAAAATATAACGTCCTAATTTTCCATAACATATTAATACATAATAATACAAATGACGTCACTGTCGCTGAGTCCCAACACCCCAGCTAGACAAAAATTACTTTACCGATTTAGGTACAGAAATAAATAAAATCCACCTAGACAAAACCAGTAATGTTATCAAATACAGCGAAAACTTTTCATTTACTACATATTTTACTTAGTTCATAAATCATAATACAATAGATGCACATTAGCACCATAACCTATATCTCACATGTCCGTCGTCTCTAACTCCTGAAAACCCAGAAAAGAGAAAAATATAGAAAAATAGTAACCGCGAGCTATACGAGCTCAACAATGTGTCGTCTCTTACCAGGAGTTACACAAGAGAGAAAGATAAGAAAAGAACGCTCTTTGTGTATAACACATAGGACAGACACAACGCTCTTTGTGTTTTATACCATGGAGTTATCTCATCAATTATGGGTGTACTCTCCTTTCACTTACTCATTCTCTTTATACCAACAATCAAGATACAACACAAACACACATATCATCTTATCACGACACACAACATTTACAGTCAGTATTTTACGTTATCCACATTTAGTGGATATAGATTCCAATACATATTATTATACTCACAGTATAATAATACGCATTGCAACATACAAAAAATCTAAACGTCACCTTCTTATTGTAACTTCCTCACACACACGCTTAACATGTCCTTTATGTCTCAACGAACGGCGTCTCCAGGTCCTATAACATGATAGGATTCATATATTAATATATTTGCTTATAAATATTTGTTCGTACTCCGTGAAAAACCATCATATTAATATTATGATGTGATGCTGAGCTTTGTAAAAACTTTTGATACTTATTTTGATTGTACATGATGATGATTTTATATATTAAATATCATTACAGATATTTATGAATATTTGGAGTTGTTTTGGGGTCAAAATGATTATTTTTAGTCCAGAAGGTTCTAAAACGACATCCCGATCTTTGGGACGAACATTCCGACCTCTGGAACGAGTATCCCAACCTCTGAAACGGACGTCTTGGCCTCTGGAACGAGCGTTCTGGCCTTTGAAGTGAGCTTCCTGGCCTGTAGAATGAGCATCCTAGATTCTTTTCAGCTTGACATTTTGACGTATTTAAATCTATAACTTTTTGTATACATTTTCAAAACATATTTCGTAAAATTGTCTATAAATTAGACTTCATAATCTTTCTATCGAATTAAAGTTTCCTTTATAAAACCTTACCAATAATAACAGTTAATAAGTTCAATTTTATATTTTTTGATAGTTCAAATAGTTTGACATTATTTCACTGGTCTGTTTATAACTATCTATATATAACTCCAAATAATTATTTATAAACTGTTCTATAAATTAAACTTGTATATCTTTTCAGTAATATAAGGCTTGTCTCATAAGTCTTACTATATAATTTCATATCAAGTCATAAAGTTATCTCTATAACCATGTTTTTACAGATTGATATATCTGTACGTTTTAATTTATAACTTAAAATTCTCATCTTCGAATCATGATTTATTAACTTTGTTAGAAACTAGACATGTGACAATTCAACATATATTAATATCAAGATTTATAAAAGAGTGTATAATATTGCATAAAATTTTAAACAAGATGATTACCTTACGATGAAGGTTCCACGTCTTACTCGCCTTATCACCTATATTCTCATTTTCTCCTTAAACTTCTCCTTTTTCTTGCTTAACTCTAATGTAAGAAGGTTTTGTTTTGTGTTTGTAATGAATTTCAAAGAGAAGAGAGCTTGTATTTGTAAAAAATTAAATCATCTAAAATAATTTAAGTGAAATATTAGTGGATATTTAGTGAATAATTAATGGATATTTGGCGGGTATTAGTGGATAATTAATTTAATTTAGGTGGAGTAGAAATTGACATAAAGAAAAATGAGTGCCAAAATTAGTTATTTTCGTATAAATACGGTATTTTCGTATTAATATCGTATTTTCTTGTATTTACGTATTTAGGTTGTGTTTCGCTCATATTTTGTATTCTTTACCTATTGTATAGTCAAACAAACCTTTTAACCGCGCAAAATAAATTATAACGTAAGATAATTTATTATTAACGTTAATTATCGTAAATTTTACGGGATTTTTTTGGATCCTTACAGAAAACAAGATTTAATCAAACTAGCTACCTCTCCACCTTCTTCCTTATCCTCTCTAATAAATCCCAGTTACACCCCATTATCAATAAAAAATACTTTTGTTTATCAAATCTATATATAGTATATACAAAGAGTTATCTCATAATATGCCATGGTATGTTATGTTATGAAATTCTATATCAATTAATTCAATTATGGATTCAATGAGATTTTCATTTTTATTATATTTAATGATCATCAATAATTATAAAATTAAAAAACCTTTTTATATTTCTTCTTTTGAATTTCATTGATAATATCAATCCCTTAATATATGTCATGACAAAAGAATATGTGTTTAGATTTTTTATCGTTAGTGTTAATTATTGCGAGAAAATGATACGATTGAAAATATCTTACTACAAAAAGTCAAATTTTTTGTCAAAAAGAAAAAAAGATCAAAAGTTTTTATTTCATTCACTTCACCGTAATAACTTGATTTTTTAATTTTTTTAAAGTAAGAGTTCATTTCATTTCATAAGCCAAAAATCAGTCCGATTACATGGTCTTTTCTATGGGATTACACCCCTATCCAAAAACAAAAAAAAAAAACAAAAAAACACACACACAATTAACAAAAATCAAAACAAAGCTATACTATGTCTTCGTTCAGCTTCAATATGGTGTCAACACTTCTTGTAATAACTTTATTTGATTCATGAAGTGATACAATTAATTTGACAATTTTCATCATTTTTGTAAGAAAGAAACAACTGAGTAAAATCAAGATAAAAAAATGATTTCAGGAATCTCATGGGATGCTATTTAAGGATATCGAGATAATTTCACACAGATTATATCACAGAAAACATCTGCATTTATATTATTTACCTAAAAAAAATTATGAAAATATTTGTCAATATTATCAAACATAAATGAAATATTTAAATAATTTAAAAGTTATTTTAATAATTTTTTTTATATTGACATTCCCGTGCGCTTGATTGAGCTTGGATTAAAAAAAATGATAACTTTTTGCATAACAGTATTTAAAACTTCATTTAAAAAAAAGTTATATAATTTTTTTTGTTAATATTTTTTGTCTATTTTTTTTTATCGATTTAGTTAAGAGATTTGATCATCCATTGGAGGAAAACGTGTATCATTCGATGTGTGATACTCCCTCCGTCCCATTCAAATTGCAACGTTACATCACCACTACATTATTCAATACGAATTTTGAGGTATTATTCGTCTTAATAATGTAAGAAACTTATGTCACTGGCTCAGGATCGAAATATATAACTTAAACTATCATTAGTGTTTCACGATAATTTTGCGTTGATCGTCCCGCGGATGATTCGTAGCATGTATAATTTTATTGCTTGCATAAGATAACAAGATTATACATAAAAATATCATGTATTATATATATTTCAAAAATCCATTAAATATATTCTAGATAAAATCGAAATAATTTCATAAAAATTCAACATCCATTAATATTTCATTAAGAAATCTCAAAGTAGTTTTTCTATAAAAAGCTGTAAGATCCAAAGCATTTTTTCATGAGAAACACATTAGCCAATTGGCTACCCTCGCTCCGAGGCAAGTCACGCAATTCCTCTCTTACTCGCGTGTGTACGTGCAAAGGGGCGCTTGTGCGTGCCTATGAATTAGCAGCAGAGCAGAGCAGAGCAGAGCGGCATGGCACGTTCATACGTGTGTTTGTGAAGAAGCTAGCATCACACGTGGGATGTTGGAATTTGTGCCGCGGTACATGCTCCTCTTCTTCACTCATTTTGCATTCGAGCACAATTTGCATCGTAGCTCTCTGCTCTGCTCTGCTCTGCTCCCACTCTCTGCTCTGCTCCCACTCTCTGTCCATCACAACTTTCTCCGTTTTATGGTTTTGTAAGGCAGTTTCGTCCCCGCAAATAAAAACAAATGATAATCTCATTTAAACCTTACAGTAGTTTAACTTTCATTTTAATTGACGATCAGATGCTTATCGTCTTACTATTTGATATGTGAATATAACTCTTCAAAATGTATCATGAATGTTGGAAATAGTAAAAACGTCCCAATTCCAATGGGAATGAGAGAGTTATTCGTGGATGAAAAACTTGTGTAAAGATTATGATAAAAGGTCTTATATAAGTATACAAGAACAGAACAACTTGTGTGTTTTTTATCTCGAATTTGAAACCTAGAGTTAGCAGGCTCCAAACTCATGACCGCACCTCATCCATCAATCTAGTATTATAATGAGTAATTGACACTATCCGGAAAAAAAACAAAAAAAACAAAAAACCTCTGGTTAGAGTATAAAACCCGAGACAAGTAGTTTATGGTGGAATCGGAATGAATAGTTCCAGAATCAAAAGGTGCTCATGATCAGACATAGCAGACAACTCATACTACTACAAAATCTTGCTCTATCTGTTTGCATTTGATACATAAATCAATCGTACCCGGTGTGAATACGAGTAAATCAATGAAGGATCGTACCATGGAGCGACAAACAGTGAACCAAAAAGCCAAATCAGAAGCCCCATTGTATAAGCACATGCCCACATTGTCCCACACCTCAACCTTTTTTTTGAGACGATGGATGGACCATTTTCAATATGTTTCGACAACCAAAGGACACTCTCTCATAAGTATTTTTGGATCATATAATAACATAAAGGATATTCATATATAATGTGTGTAGGGGCTATTTTCTAGTGCACATAGCTAAGTTTTTTCTGCTTTCAAACGTTAGAAGCGAAAGGACAATCAAACGATGAATCTCTGATTGACAGAACACAGGGGAAGATCCCAATCTCATTGGATCACAGTAAAAATTGGATAATAATGCAGTACTCTTTCCGAGTCTTGTTTTTTACATCAAAGTACTATAGTTTATGAGAAGATATCTTCTCGTATAGATTCGGAATGTACGTACCTCTTATTAAGATGTTGGATTGAGTGCAATAAAGAGGGATGAAGTGAAACAATTGACTCAAGAAATCCATCATCCATATCATATCGTGAGTATTGTAACATCGGTGAGTATTGTAACATTAGTTCGAATTTTAATAAAATCGATTTTTTGACATAATATTAAAACCAGATTTTAACATGAGATTACACATTCGATACTTTCATGAACCTTTTACATGATTTACATAGCATAACAGAGAAACTCAATCCTTTCATGCACGTATAGCTACTCTCCCCTTTGAGAAGTCATATCCCTCTTCCAGAAAAAAGTTGTTCCTTTTCTCCCTTTTTATTCGCTCAAGTCAATCGAATCAAAATGACCCAACAAAAAAACATAGACACCATTTTTGGTACCACACAACACCACCACACATTTACATGTTATTGGTTGCCACATGATATGATATAGCATGGTGACGGGTTACTAGACATCCCTCTTTAATTAAAGGTTAGTGTCCTTTGCCTTTACCTCTTTTTTTCTAAGTCAATAGTAAAAAATGCATATTAGTCCATGCCTTTTTGTATTCGTGTAAACATAATGTCTCCAACTCTCAAATTTATCACTTTGAAACATGGCCATCTTCTGTAACAAACTGACGAGACGAAGACACGGTGGGTTCTAAATCTATAAGCACGATTGTTTCCAAGTTAATAGGAATTGATAAATCTAAAATCTCAACTTTAATAGCCCAAATTAGAAGACATAAAAATTTACTCCCTCCATCCTAAATTAAACGCAACACTTTAAAAAATACATTTGACGAGACGAAGATCGAATCTCGTTATGAGACGGTCAAACGCCTTTTTTTGAAAAATTATCATGAAATAGAAATGATAATTTAAGTTATGTATTTCAACATGACGTCAGTGACATAATTTTCTTGCGTATTAAGACGACAAAAAAAATTCTTAAAATACATGTTGAATAATATAATGATTGAAAGTGTTGCCATATAATATGGAACGGAGGAAATATGTTTTAGATAAATCTTGATGACCGAGCTATTGTTCCCGATGGAGGGTGATAAAATACTACAATATTGCTCCGTGTGTTACACGGGATGAAAAATTATAATAAAATAAAATCGTTAAATGACTTATCTCACAAAAAATTCGATAGATTAATTTTTTATAAATTTATATTTTAAAAGAATTTTGTTTTTCAGTTTATGTTTTCATTTCTTTTATGTGGTATAGATAACTTATTTTTCTTTTAGAAAAACATGGATTTGTTTTTTTTTTTTTTTTGGATAAGTAATGTTTGAATATTTTGATTTTTATTACCAGTTTCTTACTATTACCAGTTTCTTCTAGGTTCGAACTCTAATTTTATGGATGCAGCTCCGTCTATGATGAACTTGTTGTGACATATGTAGCATGTCACCTTTAAGATCATCCATGTTCTCCATTGATCATGGATGAACATAATCACCAACATCAGAGACATTAATCTAGGCTGTCCAGCAAACATTGATTCATTGATCACGGCTGTTTCTTTTACCGATAATTCAGACAGACTGAACTGTTAAGAACCACAATGAATCCACCACCATCTGCTCGGTTTTTAAATAGAGTCGATTTCTCGATGTGAACGTAATGGAACATCAGTGACATAGAAAATCCAGCAACATTGATCATGGATCTCTCCACTAATCATCAATCAGTTCAGACTCAAACCCAACATTTCTACTATAGCAACGCAACGAGATGATAACAAGACATGCAGATTACAGATCAATTAATCTCAATACCACATCAAATATTCGCAGGCATTTGCAAGTAAATGAGCTTCCTAAATATTATCGTTTATTTTTATGTTATAAATCATTAATCTAATTATTTATTTATGAAAGATATTATATATAAGATAAAGAGAGAATCCTTTATATTAGATTTATTAAAATTCGGGTTACGGTGGTTGATAAGGGGAGGAATCGGAATATTGTTTTAATTTTAATTGGTTAAGATATATGTTAGATTAGATTTTATTTAATTGGATTTAATTTTTTTAAATGACAATAATATCCTATCTTACCGTTTGTTGTTTGTCGTTAAAAAAGACTAGGTAATACGATATATACTAGAATACTGACCCATGAACTGTACAAAATGAATAAATATAATAATGAAAATAATATTCATATTAAAAAACTTACCTATATAGTTATATAGATTATTGTATATTGAACTTGATAATTTGCTTCTTTATTTTTTTCGATAAATGGATTTAAGTATTACGATCTGCCTGCGTTATATTAGTCTTCAATCTTGATTATTAGATTGAATTAAAAGACGAAAATAAAAAAATATAGTGTAAAACATGACTTATAAAATAAAATAGAAAACTCGTACGTCTCTATTAATGTATGAGAACAAAAAAAAATATTATCATATTGTGAAATAAAGTTAATATAATATTCTGATAGGTAAGAGTATTTATTATTACTTAGTGACGATTTTATATAGAAATATAAAGTTTTAAGAATTTTTTCTATATCTTTGTGAAATATTTCGTATATTTGATGATTATATTTCATAGATTAATGATGATTTCGATGATCAGTTAGTGCTGTAAAAGACAACATACTGGCTGTTGTAAACAGCATTTTGAGAAATTTATACTGTAACTTGAAAAATTCATACTGTAACTCGTTGAATGTATACTGTCAAATTTTGATTATAAAATACACTAAAAACTTGATTGTAAATATTCGATAACTTATAGTATTGATTGTTCAATTTATAGTATAAAATCGTCAATATACGGTATTTATAATTAATAGCCATTACGTTGTTTTTTACAACGTAGATGTATTTCCGTTATATTTTTTTATTTGATCCAAATATTTTAGATTAAATTTAAGATATTATATTTAAGTGGGATATCAATGGAATTATAGACATGATTGTTCGGATTTTTTAAATTTTTGACCAAATAATTAGGTTGAATTTAATGTTGTTAAGTTTAACACTTACGGTTCAATTCATAATCAAAGGTTACAAATTAATTGGATAAGATTCTGTTAGTTTAATAAAAAAATTACTTAATTATTCATTAAAATTTTTAAATGACAATAATGTCCCATCATGCCATTTGTCATCGAAATGGTTTGTCGTGCTTAAAAACGATTGGGTAATATGATATACACTTGATCCATGCACTACAGTGAATGAATAAACATAATAAAATTAAAATGATATTTATATTAGAAAAAATTTACTTATATAGGTATATAGGTTATTATATATTGAACTTAATAGATTACTTCTTTCTTTCTTTCTTTTTCAAAAAATTGATTTAAGTATTACGATTTACATGTGTTGTTTATATCAGTCTTCAATTTCGATTATTAAATTGAATTAAAAGATAGAGACAAAAAAATTTAGTGTAAAATTTGACTTATAAAATAAAATAAAAAACTCGTCCGTGTGTGTGAATAAAAAAATTAAGATTATTTATAATTACATAATGACGATTGCATATAGGAATATAAAATTTTTTAATTTTTTTATATTTATTTTTGAAATATTTCGTATATATGATGATTATATTTTTTTCATTTGATCCAAATATTTTAAGTTAGATTTGAGATATTAAAATTTATATTTAATTCGGGTGATAATAGGATTATAGATATGATTGTTCGTATACTTTTGATCAAATAGTTAGGCTACATTTAATATCGTCAAAATTTAATTTCGATCGTTCAATTAATAATCAAATGTTAGAATTTAATTGAATAAGATTCTGTTAGTTTAAATAAAATAAAATTATTTGATTATCCATTAAAACTTTTAAATGATAATAATTTTTTGTCATATTATTTGTCATCCTTATGATTTATTATTTAAAAATAATTAAATATTATAATATATATTAGATTAGATATTAAATTTGATTAGATTGCGTGATATGGTTGGATCTTGAAGAGTGTGGATTATGAGTGGACATTTATGAAGAGGCCCAATTTGACCTGTTGAGTGGAGAATGGACCCAAAATGCTCTATTTGAACATGACTTGTCTCTTTCTAGAAACCCACCTTTGTCTCTCTCATCATCTCTCTTGTGTGGACAAAATCTTGGAATCCAATGCAATCAAGGGACTCGTGAGACTCTTTGTGTCCTTTAGGCTTTTTTGGGCCTTAGGCCACTTTCAGGCCCACAGTCAGACCCAATTGAAAAGGTGTCCCCCTGCCAGACCCATTATTGAGTTTTTTTTTTTAATAACCCCTTACTCAATAAAAAGAAAAAAAACCTGAAGAAAAAATATGTTGAATCATTTCATTATTTAGACAAAAGAAATAAAGAACTTGGTGTACAACAATAAGTCAAAAAAACAATGTAGGTAATCCGGTGTTGATTGGACAATGAACTTTGTGTTCAAATGTTGTTTGAACAATGAACTTTGTCGCTGAAATGCGAGAAATGAGCAAATGATTTCTTCTAGTATATTAAAACCGAGCGGCATCCATTCTCGTGAAACACAATTAAGTTATTATTGTGCATTGTATGAAGAGAAATCCTACGTGCACTCTCTTTTGTAATCTTTTTTTATCATTTCCACTCTCAATCATTGATTTTTTATGGGACCCATTTGAATTGATAACTGTCTCAAATCAATGATGAAAAAAAAAATATTAAAAAGAAAATATACAAACGACTACAATTAGCATTTTTCTCGTATGAAAAACAGTACAACCAGTAGATGAAATGGGAAGGAAAAGAACCTGAAAGATGGGCCATATTCTTCCTCAAATTCACCGACTAGTAACGAATTCGGGCTTTATTTGGATCAGGCATGGAAAATGGGCCGGCCCGGCCCAAGCTCAGCTCAAAACTGAACGACGTGGTCAGCCTGTGATGAAGTCCAAAAACAAAAGGATGAGACACGACATCTGCACATTGAGCTGAATCCATCAAGTTGACATTGAGATCGGCATGCCATTATCTAGCATAAAAAATTCCATATACTACCACATAGAGATGTTGAGAAAAGATATGAGCAACTCTTGCGCACATATGGTTCCTCAATATACACTAGTATGAATGTGAGCGCATGGTAGAGAAATGAAAAGAGTTGCACTTTGAGCAAGTTGGAACAACAGTTATAGAGCATCCACAATCATTCCGCACAAACTCACTCAAAAAAACATGATAGAAAATCTATCAAATTTTTTTTTGAGAGGTTTATGTACACAATGGACACCTCTTTGCTTACTCAGCCAAACACCATATTCCGCAAAAAGGTTGCTGACGTGGAAAAACGAGGGCTGTGAGGAAAAGTGGTGCACGGTTGGTTGAGACCCTCAACCGTGATCTTGAATAGAGGAGTTTCCAGTTGAGTTTCTTCAATTTTATTGGGGAATAATTTACACCATTGTACAGGATTTTTACAACCGAGTTTTCAAAACAGGAGTTTTGCAGGTAAACAAACTCAAAAATGGGCACCAATGTAGATGCTGATCTCCTCGTAGCAGCTCAGAGCAGATACGAAAAAGAGAAGCTCTGGTGGTTGCACCATATGAGAATATGACATAGTGGACCACCCATCTTCAAATTTAGCCCGCATTTGCAGATTAATTATGATTTTCCAGCATGAACTACCTACAAGCCAAAAGGAAAAAACAACGAAAATCAAACAAAGCAGAAAGAGAAAAGTTCAGCATAACATTCTTCGAAAATTCTCTCTCCGATTCAAATTACAACATTATTTTATATCGACAATAAAATTATTCATGTTACGAATCTTTCGCGGAACAATCAAATATCATTTTATGCAAAATTATCGTGAAATATCTTAACGATAGTTTAAAATATGTATTACAATCCTGTGTCAATGTTATAATTTTCTTACATCGTTAAGAAAAAGAACGAAACTCCTCAAAATGTATGTTCAATAATACATTGATAATGCAACGTTGCAATTTGAATACTTGAATAGTATTTAATCATGCAAAGATTCCACGGAAATCAGTAGCCGTACCGCGAATCACCCACAGATCCCAACTTTTGCCTTTCTCCAATGAGCTTGCAAGGTATCCAGCTTCTTTCAGAGTACTGTATAATACAATAAGTTCATGATTAGAAAAGTTAGGGGACAAGAAAGGGAGGGGCAGGTAATAGAAAACTATATGGCGCCGCTAATTTAAAAAGCACGGGTTATATCTCCAAGAATATGGGAAGCATATGCAACTAGACTACCAAAGCAAGCAGAGAGTTGGAGCACATACAAGCCGCAATGAACCTTGAATCGAATAATCATAATATAGCAAAAGGCGAAGGGATACTTGACTACACAACCTCTGGGAACTAGGAAGATGTACCGCTTCAACATTTTGTAGACCAATTAGTACAGGAGCTGTCATAGTGGAAATTGTTTTATGAAACCTCCAGTTGGAAAGCTGGTTTCTTTCTGGAGCTCAGATGCAATGTAGTGGAATTAAAAAAGATCATATGAGCTCTAGCGATATTCAAGAATAAGTAAAGTTAGACGGTGGAAGCATCAAAGAGTGGCATTCTATGAACATAGACATCAACCAAGCCGAGGACTAACACTAGATATAACAATGCCATGTACGATTGTTAATTTTGTAACTCTACTTCCATTCCGCATGATGAGAACAATGTACCCTGGTGTGATTCATAAGGAGAGCCGACAGAATGGTTTTCCTTTACTGGCTTAGCTAACCGAGGAATGACCAACTTACTCTCCAAAACCAATACGTAGTTTTTTTTCACTGATGTTATAACTCATGATAACAATTCAGTTCACTCAATAGGAGCATCAATAAAACGAATAGCGACACCAAAACCAATGACTAAGACGATTTCATTGCTAGACCATCCCTCCTCTGAATTCAAAACTGTCATCCTCTTGTGATTATAGCTTATTCCATCATATAAAAATGTTACACAGCAGGAAAGCACCATAATTAAGCAATGACGTCGTGGCATTACAAGGGTTCTGAAAATTTCATCAGCTAAACGACCCAACCACATCTGGGCATGGAGAACTAGAATATAATTTTGATTGCCGAAATGAGCTTGCTACTAATGATAGCTCTTCCATTTTGAACATTGGGACACATAACAACTCCTAAATAAGCAGTTCAAGGCGTTTAAGCTGTCAACCCTTGCATAGGAATAGCTCCTTTTGAATCGAAAGTTGAAACTAAGGTTCAGTGTAGCAAACTGCATTGCCAAGAAAAGCCAAAAGGGAGGGAAAAAAAAAAAAAAAAGACTATCTATGCCTACAGAATTCCAGGCGCTAGGTGAGAAGGTAATTTCAAAAATGGTGGCAACCTAAAGATCAAAATTTTCGAAACAAGGCCACTCTGAGAGTAATACCTTGGCACGAGGAAGTTGCTGCATTTGATATGCATGGCATTCACAGGTTCAAGTGACAGAACGAACCCCTTGGGCAATGAATTCCATAATCAACACATTGAAGGACTAAGTCGTAAGGATTTACCGAAGTTTTAGCAACATACTTGAGGAGTCCTGTGCGCATGGTCTGGTGCCTTACAACTAAACTTTCTCCTTAATTCATATAAAGCAGGAGTTCTGATGGTGGGAGCCCCATGCACTGGTTCTTTCCATGGAACCCCACAGACACGACCTTGAGATTCAAGAACGACCAATACCCGAGAAACTTGACCATTATCATTTTAATATTTCTAGTAGCCCTACAAGCTGCTAGGGATCCTTATTAAGCTTTTCTGTATAAATACTCTAAGATGCAAGGTCCTTATATTCCACCATCAACTCTCCCTTCTCATCCAACTCTACCCTTCCCTCTCCTAGTAAATATGGCGTATACGAAGTTCATCGCATGCATCATTGTCTTGTTTTTCACCCAAGTGATCATTCTTGCACAGGGAAGACGACGTTTAGCACCAAAGAAAATGCAAGAGTTGTCTCAGCTTCACATGCACAATGTTAACACACAAAAGAGGAATGCCTTGAACAAGAATTTACCCGAGCACCATCCAAAACAAGGGATATTTACTAGCTCACTCCAGTCAATATCCACCAATCAGGCTCCAGATGTGTCGTATTCACCAGATGGTCAATTGGATGAAATTAAGCCGACATCACCAGGAAGAAGCCCTGGTGTTGGGCATTAAGGATAACAGACTCGCATTGGCTGCAAATAGCATTGCATTAGTCAGTTCGCAAAAAAAAAAAAAAAAAAGCACAAAACTTGTTATTTCACTTATTCTACTTGTTCTTTGAATTTGTAACTTTATCCTTTTGTATTCTCGGACCATTAATGTGATAGAACTGTATGTGTATCTATCTTCGCATATATCAGTAGAAGTGGCAGGATCCCCTGCTGTAGTGCTTTGTACAGGGGAGTTTTTTTTTTTCTCCTGATTTTCTTCATCATGTTTTCCCCCTTTTTTTTTGGACCAGGATCTCAATCCAACGATCCATAAATGATACAGAAAAAGACAGCACCAAATTCCCACGGCAGGGGATCCAGGTCCGTCAGTAGAATGGCTTCATTCAAGCAAGGGAAGCATGACTTTTTGTAGTTTCACAGCATAACCTCTACCTCTACGTATGCCACTCATCACCATAAACATTTGCCACAGAAAAAATACGATGGAGAGAGACCAGCACCACATGGATATAATTTTTGGGGCAACGTAGTGTATCAACCTGTAGTGTATCAACCTGTTCTTTATGTGTTCTATGCAGGCAGCATAACAAGTGCAAATATCCATTGAGCAGACTGGCATGCTTTGCTTTCCTTTGTTCTAGTGTGCCGTTCACACATTGGAGCTATACTGTTGAGGCCTTCCTAAAATCCAAACTAACCTACTAATACATTCTAATTCCAGTATTAGGAAGAAAAATCTTAAACTCAAACTTAGAAAGAAATGGATGAGTTCGAAATTTGGGGAAATAGGGTGAAAAAAGAAGACCAGATGTAACATGCATGCAAACAGCATTTAGTTTCCTTCGAAAAAAACATGGATTTATTGCGCCGTCTATGCTTAACTAGATTTCATGCTCTTCTTTTTAGCATTATAACTAGTTCTTAAGGCGAAAGGTACACCTAGATGCAAGAAGTCCATGGGCCAAGGCACAAGTGCAGGTTCACCGCGTTCATCTTATGAAAGCAATGTGCACAAAAGGAAGGAGATATTCAGAAGGCCTGGAGAATTGTAAAACTAAGCATTGAAGATGATAGAACAAGAAACATCAATGCCAAAACTAAAAAGAAGTTCAAGCAGGGAAATGAACTGCATTCCAGCAGCAAATAGAAGTACAGAGCAGACCATCTACTATCTCCAAAAATCTAACCCAATCGTGTTGCCGCCAAAAACCAGGTCATTCATGGCTTAGATGCTTCCTTCCAAAAAAAAAACTGTGTTGAGTTCTCAGTACGAGGTTCACAAAATAGGTCATTCATGGCTAAGATGCTTCCTTTCAGTTGATAGGATTGGCTAATAGTAGTTACTCCCAACAGATATCAAATTCACAAAATACAAAATGGCAGAGGTATCAGGAATCTCTGCCTCCTTTCAATAGGTTATGCCTACTCTTCCCAGCAAAATAGGTGCACCATATAAAGAATAATGACTTCTCATTAGTAAATATTGAAGCAGAAAACATACCAAACAAACAGCGTAACACCTTCATCAATCAAAATTCCAGCAACATTGGGACATAACCTGTCGTCCAAACGATGGCCTCTGCTCCGCACACTTGTCACCTCACTAGAACTAATGACAGCCTTTTTGCCTCAACAATAAAACTAAAGAAAGGGATCTAAATTGCCATGATACTAAACCAGCTGCCTTTTTGGTTGGCGGCAATGTTAATTTTCAGGAGGAAAGTGGAGAGGAACTTCCTCAGCTGCAGGAGCCAATAAAAGAAAAGAATCTGGCTTTTCTTAAACTTTGTTCCAAGTGGGGGACAAAGAGCAGGTCTTGGGACCGAAACAATCTCTTTCCTGGTCCATCAAAGCTTCAAACTTAAAGGAATAACAAGCTGGGTTCATGACTAGAAACCGGTACCATTATTCGATGCTTAATGAAACGGGCTGTTAGCGGGCAATCATAATGACCCTCCATAACCACAAGATCACAATCATAGAGGCCACGAGAATGTCCTCAGCCATTATCACGAAGCGCAGCACCACAAAAACAAGACTCACAAGGAAGAATCAGCTCTTAATAGGTTTAGAACTCAGGCTTCACAGTTTTATACAGGAAGGAGTGGGTCAATTCAACAGTAATCTTTCATCTCTATCATACCAATAAGGGATACACCTAGATCATATACTTGGTTATATGACTAGAAAAGGTGGTTAGAGTCGAACACATAAATAGTAAAAAAAACACGTATTATTGAAATGAGTCTGTTTTATACACGTATTAAACACGGACATTTCTTTAAAATGAACTATATATTCCGTATTATTCAACTAGTACCAAACCAAGTGATATCTAACCGTATAACGCAATTATGTTCTATGCAATTGTATGAACTATCAACTATGAAGAATAACACAACCAGTAGACAAAGTGTGAAGGAAAAGAACCTGGTGTTGGCTGCCGTAACCCAAATATGGGCCATAATATTCTTCTACAACTTCGCCCTCTAGTAACGAAATGGCCTTAGTTGGGTCAGACACGAAAATGAGCCGAGTCGGGCCGGTCCAAGCTGAGCTCAGAGCCGAACAACTCGATCAGCCTGTGATGAAGAAGTCCAAACCCAAAAGTAATCAGTTCTCGACCCGAGATATGCAGATTGAGCTCAATCTATCAAATTCACATCAATATTGGCATGCGATATATCTGCCCTGATCTTGCATAAAGAAAATCCATATACTACTACAAAAAAGTTGAGAAATGATATCAGCAACTCTTATGCTCATATAATCCCTTAATATACACTCCTATACAGGTGCGTGCATGAAATCGATGATAGGAGAAATGAGTGAGGGTTACAATTTGAGCCAGTTGGAAAGTCGATTTAAACCCTGATCTCATCACAGCAGCTCAGAACAGATATCTGACATGGTGAACCACCCACCTTCAAATTAAGTGCTTTTCTAACCTGGAAATGAAGAATACCGCTCATGCTTGCAAATTAATTTTGATTTTCCAGCATGCATCCCTACATGCCAAAGGGAAAAAAAATCAAAGACAATCACCCAAACAAAGCAGAAAGAGAAAAGTTAAGTTATAACATAAACATTCTTATCAAGTACTTGAATTATTATTTAATCATGCAAAGATTCCACGGAGATCATTAGCCGTACCCTGAATCATCCCCGAGATTGCCACTTTTGTCTTTCTCCAATGAGCTTGCGAAGTATCCAACTTCTTTCAGCGTACTCTATAATACAATAAGCTGCATGATTAGAAAAGCTGGGGAACAAGAAAGGTAGCGACAGGTATTAGAAAACTATATTGCGCCGCTAGCGGGTTATAACTCCAAGAATATGGGAAGCATATGCAACAAGAACACCAAAGCAGATAGATGAGCACGTACTAGCTGCAATGAACATCGAATCAAACAATCACTGTATAGCAAAAGGCGAAGGGATACTTGACAACACAACCTTTGGGAACTAGGAAGATGTACCGCTTTAACATTTTGTAGGCCAATTAGAATAATGACCCGTGATTGTACGGGATGAATAAACATAATAGAATTACAATAATATTCGTATTAAAAAAACTTACATATGTAGATATATAGGTTATTATATATTGAACTTGATAGTTTGCTTCTTCTTCTTTTTTTTCCGATAAATTAATTTAAGTATTACGATTTATCTACGTTATTTATATTAACATTCAATTTCGATTATTAGATTGAATTAAAACATAGGGATAGAAAAATCTAGTGTAAAACTCGACTTATAAAATAAAATAGAAAACTCATCCATATATATTAATATATGAAAACAAAAAAATAATTATCGTGTGGTGAAATAAAGATCATATAATACCTGACAGATAAGATTATTTATAATTACTTAATGATGATTTTTAAAGATTTTTTATATTTTTTTGTGAAATATTTCGTATATATGATGATTATATTTTTTCATTTGATCCCAATATTTTATGTTAGATTTGAGTTATTAAAATTTAAATTTAATTGGGATGATGATGGTATGAGAATATACGATGGTTGATGAGAAAAAAAATCGGGATGTTGTTTTAATTTTGATTGGTTAAGATATATGTTAGATTAGATTTTATTTAATTGGTTTTAATTTTTT
>JAOVYX010015027.1:0-29554 GCA_035668315.1 Drosera spatulata | reverse complement strand
AATAAATATGTTTGAGACAATATTTTAAGATTCCGCCGCGTATCTGTATAATATTTAAGTAAACTTGTGGATTTAGAGTGATGATGCTTAAAGTGTAATTTTATTTATTATTTATTCTAAACCCGGTTAAGTTGAATTGTCTGGCTAGCGATTGTAGGACCCTAGCGACAGTAATGCTACGTGGGTTTTCTAGAAAAAGATCGAAAAACTCGGGACGTTACAGTAACGCCTCAACTAGGCAAAAATTATACTTCCTGCGTTAGTCATAAGAATTAAGTTAAGTTCATTTATACATCATTACTTTAGAAACTTTTGATACACTCAATCATATCTCAGAATATTATATTTACAGTGGAATTTACATCTCTTTGTAATATCAGAATACCTTCCACACATAAATTACATCTAGTATCAAATCTTAGGTCACACTTCTCCTTCAAGTCTTACTCCTGTAACAAAGAGAAGAGGACTACGTCAGCACACAGCAGTTGCAGTCAATATTTTACGTCAGTCATATTTAGTGATTACGTCCAAGATTTTAATACATATTATTATACTCACGATATAATAATACCCATTGTCACACATAATAAATTTAAATGTTATCTTTTATCACCGTTCTTCACATACACACGTTCAGCCTCGTCCTTAAGTGACAACGAGCAGCGTCTCTGAGTCCTATAACATAATAGGATACGCGTATTAAGACACACCCTTGTGAATGATTGTTCATGTAATTTTATGTAATATTATGTGCTGGTGTAAAGCTTTGAGAAAGGTCTTTGATAATTATTTTGATAGTCTATGATGATGATTTTATATATTCATCATCATTAGAAGTGTTTGTGCATATTTGAAGTTATTTCGAAGTCAAAACGGTTCATTCCCAGATTCTATCCAACATGACCCTTCGACGCGTATAAATCTATAATTTCTCATATACAACTTCAAATATTATTTCATAAAATTCTACAGAAACTATACTTCCTAATCTTTTCATAGAATTTAAGTTTTTATCATAAAACCTTATCAATAATAGCAGATTATTCGTTAAATTTTATATTTTCTGCTAGATCCGATAGTTTGACCTTTTTTTAGTAATCAGCTCATAACTCCTTACATACAACTTCAAATCTGAATTTTTAAACTGTTCTAAAAATTAGACTTCAAGGACTTTCCATTGATATAAGGCTCGTTTTTTAACTCTTTCGGTGTAATTTCATATTAAGTCACAAATTCACTTTTATAATCAGTTTTTTACAGATTAATATACCCATATATTTTGATTTATATCTTGAAATTCATAATTTCAAATCATGATCTATCAATATTATTATATATTAGACATATGAGGCTTCAACATATATTAAAATAAGAATTTATTATAGAGCCTATGATTTTTCATAAAATCTCTAAATAAGATGATCATTTTCTCTTATTAATGATGATGGATCCTCGTCGTCTTGTAACCCCAGTTTCTCCTTTTCTCCTTAAACTCTTCTTCTTCTCTTCTCTTGCTTATCTCTTCTCTTGCATGACAAGGAATGTTTTTAATTTTTGTAAGAAATTTTTCAAGAAGAAGAGAGCTTGTATTTATAGAAAACTAAATCAATTAAAATAGCTTTAGTGGATAATTGATGGATAATTAATTTAATTTAGGTGGAGTAAAAATTGACATAAAAGAAAATAAGTGCCAAAATTAGATTTAGGTCATTTTCATATAAATAGGGTATTTTCGTATTAAGACCATATTTTTTCGTATTTACGTATTAGGATTATATTTCATTCATATTTTCTATTCTTTCCTTATTATATCATCAAACAAGTCCTTTAATCCCGCAAAATAAATTATAACGTACGATTAATTATTCACATTAATTATTTAGTAAACACTAAATAACAATATTATCTTTACTTGTAATTATACGGTCTGAATTTGTCTAAGTTACGGGATATCGATATCAATACTTTCTAGATTGATAGTACTTGATAGTGTTAAGTTTAATACTAGTATCACCCTAAGGTACTCGTATACGGAGATGGATTCCCGGCTGTTGAAATTGCACAGCAACGTGTTGTCCCTAAAATCTCACCATCCAATTCCCTCCTGATTTTTCTCTTTTCAAATTTTTATAACTTTTTTTTGTACACGTTGGATTTTTTCAATACTCACATAAGTGTGAACTTTTATTTTGATTTTGAAGGGTTGGATGCGTGTGAGTCCTTGCACGGTCGAGCAAAGCCAGCCTAGCTGCTTTTACTTGAAAGGAACGTGTAGTAGATGAGATCTCAATCGCTGCAGGTTAACCACATATATCAAACAGGTACCACTTCTCCGCATCACTAACATTTTACTTGTCATTTTTTTGTCAATTTTATTTATTTTTTAAATTTTTGGTCGGATAGTAGTAAATGCTCCATTTATCAATGTATGCAAAGTTAGTTGGGCACTAATGAATTTCAGCTCACGGTTTCATCTACTTGCTTTATCCTTTTCTGTACTGTGATAGTATATTGTATTATATTCATTGGAATTTAAGGTGATTTTATTTTATAGACTTCTAGTGTAGTATCGGTAGGCATTTGCTATACTCCTGTATTTAACATACATGTCAACCAGTCTACTCAACTACTCATCGAGCTAGCTTCTTTAACCTTAATTTATCAGGCTTTCTGGTATAAGTTTTGCCATTCGAGTGCGTGGTCTTAATGTCACGTATGTTTTCATATCGACTGAGAAATCAACTCCATCCAAAATTCGAACTAATTGGAAGATCCTGAATATTATGTATGGTAACATTTCTCTTACCTTATAGCATAATCCTCCGTCATCACCATATAAGATCCGCTCGCCTCACTCCATAGGTAGATAAAAAACACTTATACTTCATCAACCTCCAACTTGCCTGTTGCTCAAAGTGCTTTTATTGCAGCTCATGTGTTTTGATCTGCACAAAACACTGACACTATCAGCCTCAAAAAGAGCTTATAAAACCAAAACACCAAATCACAACACTTTTCTGTTTTCAGCAAGCAAAAAAAAAACAACAATGGCAACATCTTCCCATTCTCCTTTCATCACCACCGTCGTCATTTTGGTCACATTGATCACTCCATCGACGGCCACAGCCACGACTCCGCCACCATTCACCAGGATATTCGCCTTTGGCGACTCGTTTACCGACACGGGCAACACCCGCTCGGCCACCGGCCCGAGCGGGTTCAACTACGTATCGAACCCGCCCTACGGCATGACGTTTTTCCACCACCCGACGAACCGTTACTCCGACGGCCGCCTCGTCATCGACTTCGTCTCCTCCTCCCTCTCCCTCCCCTTCCTGCCTCCCTATGACCACCTCAACAGATCCGGTGAGGTGGCCAGCGTGGGAGCCAGGTGGAAGAGCAAAAGCAATCCCGCCAGTGGGACGAATGCTCCTACTCCTAGCACCAGCGCCGGAGCCAGTAGGACAACCAAGACGGGCTCCAGCGTTGGAGCCAGGAACGAGTCTGGTGGTGTAAACTTTGCTGTTGGGGGATCCACAGCGATCGAGCACAGGTTCTTCGTCAAGAAGAACCTGAGCTTCGATGTGACCCCAGAGTCGTTGGGGACGCAGCTCAGGTGGTTCGAGGAGTACGCGAAGGGGAAAGGGTGCGAGAAGGGGTGGAAGCAGGGGACCGAGTGTATGAAATTCTTTGAAAACTCGTTGTTTTGGGTCGGAGAGATCGGGGCTAATGACTATGCTTATGCTGCTTTTGGGAGTGTTCCTCAGAGTGTTGTGCAGCGTCTCGCGATCAAGAGGATCACTTCGTTCCTGGAGGTAATTAATCTCTTGGTGTGAACTTTCTGGTTTATTGTTCTATAATGAGATCTGCCGTCGTCATCCTTCGATCCCTTACGAAGGGAATTTTGTTACCTATAGAATAGCATGTGAAGTCCGTCCTTCCGATAATGTTGGATCACGAAAGATTCAATCAAAATGATCATTCAGTAGGATTTGAACTTTTGATCATCATAACGCACCAAGTAATGGTCGAATAGATTGAGGTTTGATAGAGCTAGTAGTTCGAGCTAGTACAACTTTCTTCTCCTGTTGTGCTGCACTGAATGCACTTTTATCAAAGGAAACTGTCTTCGTGTATATTTGGCCTGTGCCTAGACCAGATTTTACTGTGGGCAAACTAATTAGATTGGAAAAAGCATTTTGCTAGTATGTGCCCAAGTTGTTGATCATTGTAACATTTTATGTTGCAGGTATTGTTGCAAAAGTACGCCAAATACGTTGTAGTTCAAGGCTTGCCGCCAACAGGCTGCCTAACACTATCCATGTTCTTCGCTCCATCCCTCGACCGAGACAATCTAGGCTGCGTAAACTCGACGAACCAACTAAGCCAATCCCACAACACGCTCCTCCAATCTAAACTCCAATCATTCAGGAAACAATATCCTCACACGGTCATCCTATATGCCGACTACTGGAGCTCGTATGCCTCGATCATCAAGAATGCTCGTAAGGACGGGTTCATGGAACCCTTCAAGGCGTGTTGTGGCTCGGGAGGCGGGGATTATAACTTTGCCCCGTTTGAAGCCTGCGGTTCGCCTACAGCTAGCGCGTGCAAGGATCCTTCGAAATATATCAACTGGGATGGAGTTCATCTCACCGAGGCAATGTATAAGGTTGTGGCGGATTCTTTCTTGCATCTGAACTACACTCATCCGTCGTTCGATTACTTGTTGATGAGGAGGAAGCGTCGCCATGTTTAGGAAGTGATTCGATCGCCGTTTGTGATGATTGTGTTTGGTGAATAGGCATGTTCGAGATTGTTAGATTAGGGGTTTGGTGAGTGCTATATATGAACATAGTACTTCTCTATGTTCATTTATAGACTATAATGCTTCTTTTATCCTAACATAGGATCGGGGCCGGTGGACATCTATTACGATGACATTAATAAGTATATTTCTATCTTCATTTCATGTGTATAATCATCGGACGTTTATTATGCAGTTTGAGAATAAACCACTACTAGGGTGAGCTCAACTATAGTTGATACTTGGTACTGACCAAGAACATTATGTAAACCGCGGATTGCTTGATGTCTTGATGTTGTATGATTGAAGCCATAGACAATTAGATGAATTCACAGACGATTCTAATGCGAAGCATACTTCGTCCCGAATGGCCTTTTTATTACCCAGGGCGTACACAAATGTTACAGAGAAGGTAGATGTGGATTCTCAAATTTTACATCGAATGCCTACAAAGAACATACTATGGCACAAATTAGTTTGTTGACGAAAACTAGAAGAATGTTACTCCTCCAATATGATGATATCGTCATCATAGCATGGCCGGTCCAAGATCACACCAGAAATATTAGTCTCACTCGCCTGAATCGCCAACTGCCTGTTGAGATTATTGTAGAACTGCTCGAAGCTTTCTCGAGTAAACCAGTCTTTTTTCATCTATAGCATACAGAGAAACAGTCCCATGGAATTAAAGGAACAAGACTATGTGATTGAAGATGCAAGAAAAATAAGCTGACGAAGAAGCAGAACTCACGAAGTATGGATATCCGTTTGAAACGCTAAAATTTTCTGGAGCAGCCTCCATAAATAACTGAATGAAGTAGAGGACATATCGGCCACATTCGTCGTCCTTCTGCTGTGGAACCTGGAAAAAATGTTGAACAGGCCAAGGTAAGTTACTAAGTGCACATCACACAACTAAACTCTTCATCTCACAAGCCCTAAAACACGGATTCTTCGCCAACAACTCAAGTTCAGGACCTATGATCTGGGTTGATGTACAATAGTGGTACCAAAGCAGCTTGTGACTTCTAAGTGTTTACATACATTGTCAAAGAATCGAATCTAACAATGCCCACATCACAATAACTCACTGATACTATGCGGTTCTAATAAAGTTCGAGTCTTCAACTCATGCTCATTATAGAGTACACATAGACAACCTCATGACTCAATTCAAATCAAATGTTGACACTAAAGAAATATGAAGTGATTGATCAACCAAACATCAGCACAATGACTACCTTTGGGATCAGCAAAGGAATCTTGGCAATCACATCTTTCCTCGCGATGATGCCCTCTGTCCTGTAGATGTCTTGCACAAACCTGCAGATAGTGGCGATCAGTATGTGAAGGAGGCCATGTTTATAGAGGATTGATGACGAAGATTTTCTTACTCTCTAATTCTGGGTTCAAGTCGCCTTGGATCTGCCATCTGGAGTGAATCAAGCAGTACCATACATGGCTTTCTAGCTGTGGAGTTCAAATACTCATTGAAGTGACAGAAGATTAACAGGCTCCAGTGACCCCTGCACCCATTGCGACAAACATGGGATGAGATAAAGCCTTACTCCATATAGATAATACTGAAACACAAAGTATCAATAACCATAACAATAAGGCCAGCAGTAACAATATGAGACGAGATTGGAAATTAGGGATCTCTGATACCTACCAGCACACAATGGGTACAAAGACATACTTCTTCAAGAAGATGTGCCTCTCTTTTATCCATGTCAAGACCTTCGCCTTGAAGTTCGCTTTTAGATACAAGCTGAACCACAAACTATCGAGGTATGTGAAAGAGGCCCTTTGTTCTTGGGGAACATCTCTCCATAGATTCCTATGAATTCAGTTAGCACATAAAGGTCGTTTCATGAAAAAATATAGTACACCCTTCATAAGAGAATATAACTTACTCTAAGTGGCACTCAAAGGTAGAGGAGTCCAACTTCTTTTTTATGCATGGTGCTTTCCCATTCTCAATTCTTCGTTTCGTGCTTCTCTTGTGCGAATGTGTATCCACAGAACAAGATGAAACTTGCTCCAATCTCTCACTTATCTCCTTCACATCCCCATCCCTTTCGGTTTCTTTCTTCTGGGTACAGTGAAGAGACTGCAAAATGTTTGGAACAAAAGTTATGTTTCATGAACTCGTGTATGAGATAAGATGCAGTACTATCGCGATCAACATTCACCTCAACTCAGATTCCCAAAATGCACTTTAATCAGCAAGTCATCAATACCATGAATTTCCACCATCGTTGAAACTTTAATCCAATACCCCACTTGATAATTGTCTACAACAAAAGTTATGATACACCTCCAATCTCCGAAAACAAATTCAGGCATACCCGTTTCTTAATAGAAAGCTCAGTTTCACTTAATATTCCAAAATAATCACATCCTGAACAACGTCCACGTCCAAGTCCAACTATATATGTTGTGCATGAGAAACCAGAACCAAACTTTAAATAAATCATGGGTCATCCCAGCATCCGCATTCTAAATGGTAACAGAATGCATGCCTACAGATGATCATACTGAATGTCATGTGTCATCCTATGCTAAGAAAATTTTATAGTTGTGTATGTTACTAGGCACATCTAACGGTTAAAATTTTTTCATTTTTTTTTCTATTTTTTGAATTTTGTAATATGATTTAATCTCCGCCGTCCATTATTCTCTGACACATAATGCTAGTGTCATATTCCCTAAACCCATAGAATAATCATGGTAAGACTCTAACCAAATCACCACTTCATCCATTGTCAATTGTCTAGAACTTGAACCCCTTGTTTTGAATCATTTAGAAACCCATTTTGTCGCTTTCACATGTATCCCAAATCATTTTCTGCATCAACAAGAACTCACCCAAACGCAACTTCTAGGGTTCCATCAACATCTTCGTCCTCGCTACCCACAAACAATTCAACCAAATACAACCAAATTATAGAGAACTTTTTTTAAGGGGGAAAAAAAAGAAACACTTGACTTTTAAAAACTCCATTGGTTTTGATTCCAAGCTGACATTCTTCATTTGGGTTTGTTTCAGCATTCACAAATTCAAATACATGAAAACCAAATGTGTAAAACAACAACCCGAAAAAAAAAAAAGAAAAAAAAAGAGAGAAACTTGAGTATAAAAATTGAACCTGAGATGGGTTTGTTGGAACGAACGGAACTGAAGAATCTCCTGCCAAGATCATACCTAACAGTTGCTAGCAACTCACAATCGCGTTGTTCTAAGCCGTTTTGTGGATCGGTTTCACTCTTCTGCTTCATCTATGTGGGATTTTTTGGACTCGATTTTTTCCTTTCAATTTCTAGGGTTCTCTTACTCCAGTAAGAAGTCCACTGTCAAAAGTGTCAGATGTGGTTTTTACGGTGGTTTGAAAAAGCGAAAAAGGTCAATGCAAAATAATTACCCCCGTCAAAAAAGAGCCACTAATTAAACGTTGGCATAAGTTCATTGATTATACACTCGGTGGGTGAGAGGCTGTGTGACATTATTGTTTAAAAATAAAAAATTTAAAATTAATAATAAAAATTTAAAAAAAATCAGTTAAAATCAAATTCATTGCGTCAGATGAAATGATTTTGTGAAGAAAAATTTTTAAATATTGTCATTCATTTAAAATAAGAAATAAAAAAGAAACTTTTTTTTGTTTTTGATTTTCTGCATTCGTTTTATCAGTTTGAAAAATAAAAAATAAAAAACAAAAATAAAATCAAACAGTTTTGTTTCATCGACATATAAAATGAAAAACATTTTTGGTCATGGATGGTGCCAGCTTGTTAAAATATGTCAATGTTCTTCCAATGGAATTCGCGCTATAATTTGTCAATGAAGAAAATAAATGAACATGAAAAAAGCACATATATTTATTTGGATTATAGTATTTATTATTCTCAAGTCAATCAAGTGCCAAAAAAATAACATTGTCAACTGTATTGTTATATATAGCATCCAATTTGATAAATGTTAAAATTTGAATGAAAATGACTATCATATTGTATTATAAATTTGAATGGATTTATTGTATTATAACTTTGGCATCTCATATTCTCATCTCATTGGATTTGTTCTGATTAGTACAAGTTCAACCATGAATCAAAAATGATATTTTTATAATTTGACATAAAATGAAAAAAAACAGTGTTTCAATCATGAGTTAAAACTTATATTAAAATAAAACTGAATTATAATTGATTTTATATTTGACATCAGTTATAAGTGTATCTATCTTTATCATGTCATCAGTGATGACTATTTTTTTGCTTTTCTTAAAAATACCAACTGATTACAAATTAACTATTTTAATCAAGAATTAGATGAAATATTGTAAAGCCTCAAGATTTACCACCAATGAACACGTCACACGTGACATTATCGCTGTCACGACACGTGACAAGGCGACCAAAATACAGGAGGTTAAGGTAACAGAAACATAGTAGTAGGAATCCTATGATAAAATGATCCTTACACAAAAGTGAAATACATCAAAGTCTGAAAGCAATAAATTTATTACAACTAAAATCTCAAATACAGCTCAAGCTCCCGCTTATTCTCCTCGCTGACACAACCCAACACATTTTCTGTTCAACCTGTAAGCGAACATGTAACCGTGAGCTTGAACCCAGTAACAATAGGATACATGTTAGTTACAGAGGACTAACACGTCTTATTATATACATGTTCGACCCTATACAACAGACAATATGAATAAATTGGTGATTAACTTCAAGATTTCATGCATAAGTATTAGGGCTTTCGATTTCTTTACTTCGCACATAGTGCATTCATTATTTCACGTATTCCCAAACTTTCACACGTTATCACGTTTTGTTCTCATACTTTTAAGTTTATGCATGCTATCATGTTTTAACAAGATTGGATATGGGAACAGTCACACGTATAAGAAGTCTGCTAATAGGTTAGATAGATCAAAGTAGAACTTAACATTGTGCCAGCAGTACCCCCAAGAAAACGGTCGACTCATCGTCGTCGACGCATGCACACAAAGGAAAGATTCATTCCGGGATAAATTCATTCCTTTCCAGATAGTCAAGATCACGACACTGTTCCAATCCCCATATTATCCGTATTTATTCTCTTAAACACGTGTGCTATTTGTATTGTTCACGGTTTTCAAGCAAGTTTTGTCAAATACGAGAATTGAGCGTTACCATATGTAGCAAATGGCTACCATAAAATACTTATTATTTTTTATATATAGTTCATGAACTATTTTTAATAGCTTGCGGTGATTTAAATTCATTCCTTAAGCGAAAAATTAACCACAAGCAAGTCATCCAAGCTTAACAATGTTAACCACACGAAAAATAATTAACCACAAGCAAGTCATCCAAGCTTAACAATGTTAACCACACGAAATTCAAGTATTAGATTGATTTAAGCAAGTATGTCGTTTAAATACGAAAACATATTCTTTTAAAATGTATTAAAATGTGACTTTAAAACGTTTAAACAATCTATTTATACCAATACGATAAATTTATAAAATTAATACAATCTAAATTATATGCAAACTATTTCGGTCGTTATCAAGACCTCAATCCGAACATGCATTTTAAAATCTCAAGTTAATAAGTAAATCTAACAAAAAAATCTTTATTTCACCTCACCTCAAATAATTGACCTTTCACAGGTTTTGAATTGTTTATTACGTCTATAATCTTATGTTATAAAATAAAGATAACGTGGATTGATAGCTCAAGAGCGTGTGCACACGAGATTATGATCAATCTTCCTCCTCACGATTCTCAGTTTCAGCAACTTATGCTCCTCCACGTTATATGAACATAACACTCATATAAGTATCTAGATGTATATAAATAACCTATCATAAAGTTGACTAAGTCAACTCCTTTTTCCCATCTATGTTTGACAGAGAAGTGAGGAGTTCAGGAAAGGACTCGCGAAGGAAGATGATGGCCAACTAGTGGCTGGATCGATGGACAAGAGGGAGGCGTGACCGGTGTCGGGACTTCATCGGCGTCGAGGAAGCCCGGCCAAGGATGTGAATCCCCCCGTCGGCCAAGGATGAGAATTTGAACTGAGGGGTTGAGCATAGTCATAGTAGAAGTAATTTCTTGGTTTGATTAGGGGTAATAATCAAGGTGAATTAAGGAAAGAATTGTTTGGGTGCAATAATTACGGAAACAGTCGAATGAGAAATTACGGAGTTTTAAAAGTCAAAGGATTACAAAATAATTTTGTCAGTCGCTAAGTCTAGTGTTCTTGATAAGATTTCGTTCAAAATATTCAGACAATATTATATATTATTTATTTTTTAAAATTTAATTCGAAAAATTCGGGTTATCACAAATATATTGTTGAAAAACCAATAAGCATGTAAATAAGAATTTTAAGTAAAAAATAATTGAAATAAAGATTGAAAAGCATACAATGTGTTGAAAATTTATTGAAAAAGATCATGAATTATTGTTTAATTGTTAAATTATAATCGATGAGTTAAGAATGTAGTGATCGTGATGAAATTAGTTATAATTATAACCTTTAAATGTAAAATAGAGTCGCACATTGAAACCATATTTTATAATTAATATAAAATATATTTTTTGATATCAAATTATGAAAATAATTATATTTATTTTAGTACAAGTTACACTGGCTCTTAGAAAACATTTGAACCATCATTCGTTCAAAATTGAAAATTTGAAATTCTAGTAGTTTCCAAAACGGAAAAGATATTCTTGGAGAACAAGCCAAGAATAATCCACCAACCGCTCCTCTCGGTTCCCCGTTTCTCTCCCCACCACTCACTCACTCACTCATAATAAAACCCTAACACTAAAACCCCCCTTTTCCTCTCCCATACAGTTCTCTCATCTAACTTTTCTCACTTCTCATATCTCTCCCGAATCTCTCACAATCACCATCTATGGGTAATAACTTCACTCAATTCATCGATCCAGTTTATCAATTCCTTTGATCATTTCGTTCATCGATTTTGTTTGATCCAATGATTTTGTATGTGGATTTTGGTTTATACTGTATTTGTTTTGATGGATCGGTTTTGTTTCGCTGATCCAATTTCTTCACCGTGTGGTTCATTTATTTTGTTTATCGTTTTGCTAATTGATTTTTGCTGATTGTTTTCTTCATCAATTTAGTTAAATCGATTGATATTGTTGATCGATTCTGTTTCGTTGTTGTTTTAATGGATGGATTGACTGATTTGTTACTTTGCTCGCTTTGTGGTTGATTTTTGTTGTTTGCAGCGAAGATCAAGGTCGGAATCAACGGTAATGAGACGGATCTCTGCCATTTCTGTTCAGATCTGAGATTTTGTTTGTTGTTTTGTGTTTAATTGGGGATTCTTTTTGTTTGATTTGAAGGTTTTGGAAGGATCGGGCGATTAGTGGCTAGGGTTATTCTGCAAAGCGAGGATGTCGAGCTCGTCGCGGTCAATGATCCCTTCATCACCACCGATTACATGGTGAGTGCAGACAAAAGCAGTGAATTTTGACAGCTGAGATTCGAGTTGTTGATGAGTAATTGCTATCGTTCTTCCATGAATGGATTTTGTTGGATCTGATGGTTGTGTGTTATGGTCTGGTAGATCTGTGATCTGATCTTGTTTTGATCATTGGTGAATCATTGATGGAGTTTTTTTCGAAGTGTTTTGTAGTGTTGGATTATCACCGGGCTATGTTTTGTTTCTGTCTCGTTTTTAGATTATTCAAGAGATCCTTGGATATTGACAAGAAACATGATCAGGTGAATCTGTAATGATATGTTCTAATGAATTGTCAACCATCGAATGGATTACATGTGGTACTTGAATTTGGTAATGTTGTTTTCGGTGGATGCCCATGGAAATTAGTTGAGGTGGTCCATTGCCTTGTCTTTTTCGATCAATGGTCCATCTTCCTTTTTCGCCTTGTTCTTTGCCAGTGATATTGTTGAAAGTTCTCGGGTTCAGTTTGATGTTTTAATTTTTATGACACGTAGGATTAAGGGTCCGTCATTAAAAATTGGTCTAGTGCAACATGGGAAGTGAATAATTATCATGAGTGAAGAATTGTATGCACAAGATCTAACGAAAGAACAATGCGCAATACAAGAACTGAAGTCGGAAACCCGAGTACTATGAGAAAAACCCACAAGCAAACTACATTGTGAAGAGAAGATACAATAGATACGACAGTAGCGCATAAATATCGGGGACGTGCAGTAATAGACAACCTCAACAATGAGATGCCAATCTTTTGATAATGTTCTTAAAAATTAAAGTATTAAACTCATGGGACTGTGAGTTGTAGCATAAAGTTTGTTGTTTATAAGAATTAAGAAGAAATGGTGTCGGTGCTTATGTTTTTTCCCCCTTGCAGACATATATGTTCAAGTATGACACTGTCCATGGTGCATGGAAGCACCATGAGCTCAAGGTCAAGGACTCAAAGACTCTTCTCTTCGGTGCGAAACCCGTCACCGTCTTTGGTGTCAGGTGAGATCCTCGGACCCTTGAAAATATAGCATTTTGATAGCTTGGTAGTTGGTTCCTTAAATGTTTTCAAGAGGTCGCATTTCTTAAATGGTATTGTCAAATGCTATTGTTTTAGGAACCCTGAAGAGATTCCATGGGCTGAGGCTGGAGCAGAGTTCGTTGTGGAGTCCACTGGTGTTTTCACTGACAAGGACAAGGCTGCAGCTCACTTGAAGGTCGATTTTTAAACTTTGCTTGCACTTTAAACCTGTGGCTGTTTTTATTATCTTTTTGAGTCTCAAGTCTTCAAATGATTTTTTACTGATTGTTGCAGAATTCTTTTTGCATTAACCAATATATAAACATCAATTGTCATGGATGGTGAATTTGTAATTTACAAAGGTATCATATGATTTGTGACTATTTATTCATAAGGCCTGTCAGATTTCATGTGGGTTCTAAATTTTCAGGGTGGTGCCAAGAAGGTGATCATCTCTGCTCCCAGCAAAGATGCTCCAATGTTCGTTGTTGGTGTCAATGAGAAAGAATACAAGCCTGAGCTTGACATTATCTCAAACGCCAGTTGCACCACCAACTGCCTTGCACCTCTTGCCAAGGTAAAATGTCTGCCTTTTATTGTTTAATTTTGCTTTTATGTATTCAGTCTCTGGAGTAATCTCCTTGTCACTGACAATTTTATCTTTGAATAATAGGTCATCAATGATAGGTTTGGCATTGTCGAGGGTCTCATGACCACTGTGCATTCCATCACTGGTAATATGCTGTATAGTCTTTTCTTTGTGCGGTCTTTAATGCCATTCAAACTCTTGCTGGAATGTTGCTGGTGTTTTTATTAACCTGTGATTGTTCCGCAGCCACCCAAAAGACCGTTGATGGTCCCTCAGCAAAGGACTGGAGAGGTGGAAGGGCAGCATCATTCAACATCATTCCCAGCAGCACCGGAGCTGCTAAGGTATGCTTTCTTGAGTGATATTTTCCTTTCCATGCCAAGCAAACGATAGTTTTTCAAGGAACTTGCCCTTAGATAATACTATGTGGTTTTCCCCATTAAAATTGCATGGGTAACTTAGTATGGAAAGTGTTTATGTGCTTTAAAAACATGCGACTCATTCTATAAGTGTATGTTTATGAATGTTATCAACTTCTCTGTTTTATGCTGGGATAGAAACCCAATGTCCATGGCGCACTTGTAGCCAACTTACGTGTGCGCTTTCAAAATATTGACTCTAATTTGTGGCTGAACATGTGTATTCTGCTTAGCGGTAATGTTAAATTGAATGCAACAGAGATCATTTTTCTTTGTGACTCTCCTTATGATATGTTCATTCCCAAGTGTATCCGTTTTACTGATGACATTCAGATGTGCTTTTTGATCATCTGGCTTTGTTAAGGAAAGGCAAGTATTTCCCATCACATTCGAAATGGTCGAGTGTCTCAGTCCTTAGTTGTTACTTCGTAGGCTGTAGGAAAGGTCTTGCCTGCTTTGAATGGCAAGTTGACTGGGATGGCCTTCCGCGTCCCGACTGTCGATGTTTCTGTTGTTGACCTTACTGTGAAGATCGAGAAGGATGCTACTTATGATGAAGTCAAGGCTGCTATCAAGTGAGCTTCTTCTCCTTCATATGAATTCTCTGTCCTGTTGCATGTCTCATGGACTGCTGAAATGGACAAATTTGCTTTGTATTGGTTAAGATCTGAAACATAATTTTTTGTCCTGATACATAGGGAGGAATCTGAGGGCAAGCTGAAGGGAATTTTGGGTTACACTGATGAGGATGTTGTTTCCACCGATTTCATCGGTGACAGCAGGTATGACTTTGAATCCATATATCTACCAAAGACAAAGTCGAAAGTAGATCATGAATACCAATTGTGGCACCTTAGAATGTGACTTCTTCATTATTTTTGAATCTTTCGAAATATCACATGACATCACTGTCACGTATTTGGATCAGCCCACGATAGGATCACCTTATTGAATAAACTTTATCAGTGGTCTCTTCCTAACATGTAACTACGATCTCGGATAATTTGTAATTTGTATATTCTGTCTTGTTACAGGTCAAGCATTTTCGATGCCAAGGCTGGCATTGCATTGAACAAGAACTTCTTGAAGCTTGTGTCGTGGTATGATAACGAGTGGGGTTACAGGTAACGATCCTTCATTTTTCTGGCAGTATTTCCCTTCTTTTCCAGTTTCGTTTTTTTTTTAAAAAAAAATTAAAAATTACAAACTGATGTCTGAATCTTGTCTCTTCTCCATTTTTTTGCAGCTCCCGTGTGGTTGACTTGATCCGTCATGTTGCATCCACCCTCTAGAGTTCTTAAGGCATAGATGAAGAACGAGTGTTGGTTGCGAAGCTGTATTGGGAATAAGAGCAAGAACGGGAGAGTAGTTATTTAACTTGGAACTTGGAATTTTAACTTTATTATGGGGCTGGAGGCCTTTTTATTTTTACTTCGATGTTGTGAGTTTGATTTTGAGGATCTTAATCAAGTGATATGTTAAAACATGAGTTAAGATTTTTTGGTACTTTCTTCCTTGGTTTGCACTGTCTTCTTATTTGAAATAATACCAATTTGCGAGGCCTGATCTTCGGATGTATATTGGGTAATGTGCTGTTTTATGTTAGAATGTATGTTACGTTTGTGATATGTTCTGACATATCAAGTGATATGTTAAAACATGAGTTCAGAATGTTTCTACGAGTAACAGAACTTTAGGCTTCTGGCTCTTATCAGCTTTGGTATATTGGGTAATGTGCTGTTTTATGTTAGAATGTATGTTACGTTTGTGATATGTCATATCAAGTGATATGTTAAAACATGAGTTAAGAATGTTTCTACGTCGAGTAACAGAACTTTAGGCTTCTGGCTCTTATCAGCGTTGGTAAGTTCAAATGGTGTGAGCTGTCGATGGTATTCGATGCTAGTTTCACTCTGCTGGGTGGAATCCTTCGGTGTTCATGATAGGGCAATATTTATCAATGATGTGCGGCGATTTTTCAACGTAATTTTCATTTGGCTTGTCGAAGATCATAAAATTTTTTCGTTTGGTTCACTACATTAACCCTTGGGACTTGTTCGGGGGTGTTTGTTCGGGATTAAGTGAAAGAGATATGATTAATAATCTTTTTACATCGTCATGTTTATTTGAGTTGTTTGAGATATTTGGAGGGACTAATTGTCCCATCTAACAAACTTAATCTCATATTGAGGATTAAACAGTGGAGAGAGGATAGTCACTACTAATCCCATTTAAAACGAAACACAAGCTTTGAAGTAATCCCGAAACAAACATTCATGTGGCTAATAATAACGGGATTAATAATCCACGGATTGATTATCATTCCTAATCCTATCTCCAAAACATACAAATCAATATTGTGATAGGACCTAAATATATTTTTCTTTGTCCCAAAGGGATTGTAATATTGATTCATATGGAAATAATTCATATATATAATCATTTTTAATAATCCTTCTGACTCATTTAAGTTGCGATGTTTTTGATCATATTTATTTGTCAAGATAAATTTTGATCTATGATACGCATCGATCAAATGATTTTTATTTTAAGTTTTGATATAATATTGTATTAATTATAATTAATATCGTATAATTTAACATATATTGTTTGGGTTATATTTTTAACTTGCTCAGTGATGGAACGAATATGTGCTGAATAATAACACAGGATTTGACAATATTAATGGGAAATAATCACAATTAATGAAGATAATCCGATCATTAAAAAATTACCGTTAGACAATTAATCCACAGATCCGTTCTTAATTTTCAAATCTCCCCAGCACATTGTCATCTCCGCCATTTGTCATCGCTCGCTCCCTCTTTCTCCTTCTCATACACTCTCCGTTGTCTCCTCTCTCTTCGATGTCGAACTCAAAACCCTAGAAAAAATGGCGACCTCGACCTTCAAATCAACCACAAAGCGGACCTCAATCGGCGACGATCGCTCATCTTCAAGTAAAAGCTCATCGATTCATCGGCGGTCGAGGAGCGTGAGCAGAGCTCCGGCGGCGAGGGAGACGCCGTCGAGGAAAGGGACGTTCGTGAACACGGTGAGGGGGACCGAGTTCCCGGAGAACAGCTTGGATGATCTCGCGATCGAGTTGTTCAGTTTGAGCGAGCTTGGGGGTGGGAGGGAGAGGCAGAGGCAGAGGGAGACGGAGACGGAGAGGAGAGGGAGACGGAGAGGAGAGGGAGGTCGGTTTCGAGGTGTCGGGGGAGCGGTGGTGAGGGGGAGAAGAGTGGGAGGAGGAGGAGGAGGGCAGTGTCGGTGCGGTATAAAGGGAGCGATGATTCCGAGGTGAATTTGGTGGAGTGTTGGTTCTGTGATTTGATTTCGTATGTGTGTTGAATTTGGATTGATGTTTTTGAGATTTGGATTTGAAATAATGATTGTGCTTTCGACCCAATTGGGGCCTTTTGATTGTTGTTTCTTGATGTGACTCTTCATTTGGGATGCATTGTGTATCTTGCATTGCTTAGTGAGGTTATGCTGAGTAATGGCCTATTACTGAGCATTTTACCGCCTTCCAAATCGATCTTGTGGGATATGATTGAGTGTGAAAATGAAGGTTTAGCATGGTCTGATTAAATTTCGTTTTTGTAAAGACGTTGTGCCGATGCTGCTTTCTGACTTGGAGAGTAGTTCATCAATTGTGGATGCTTGTATCCAATGTGAAATCTCTATATTCTTTATACTAAGTGGGATGATATCTCGGTCAGTTGAAAAATCGTAGCCACAGCCACAGGAGGCTCTTGTTGACTTGTTACTTCTCGGAAGATGTTGGCATTCTCCACGCAATACGCTAGGCTCCAATGAGCCTAGAACAGTAGAACTAACGCCTTTTGTTGAGATTCTATTTGGTGTTTAAGTTCTCATGATCTTATCTTGATAGATGACCGCTTTCTTGTTTCTTGCTGGAAGTAGAGTGAGGGGAATCCAGCAAGTTACTCTAGTCGTGTCAAGCAAAATGGTTTCAGTGATGGAAGAAAGCAGAAGACTTCGGTGGAGAGCTCAGTAGCTTTGGACCAGTTTAGATGTTTGAAGAAGTGTTCGAGTCAGAGAGACTTCTCAAAGTTACATGATGACCATTCTGTACAAACGATTCTTTCTTATTCTTCGCTTTCACTCTTTTCAATTGAATTGTCTGGCTGTCTATCATTTTAACTAACAATTGCAGAAAAACGAATATAGTTCCTGTTCTGTCTTAAACGTAGTATATTTACTCTTTTATAATTTAGTTTTTAGCTTTTTTTGGCTTCTATGAACTTGCAAGTTAAACTGAACTCTGATTCTTTGAGTCATGCAGAGCCACTCTTCTGTGCTAACTGAAGACGAAACGTTGGATGCCCCTTATAGTACTTATGGCATGCAGAAGACATATCGAGCAGATCATGTGCAACTATCAGCATCAATTCGAGCAGATCATGTGCAGAAGAAGGTGTGTTTTTGTTTACTTTTCAAGCATTTCATACCCGATCATCTTTCCTTAACGAATCGATTGAATTGTTCAATCGAGTTGGCAAATGACAAAAAGAATAACTCAGCAGAAACATGCTATCTAGTTTGATTCCCTTCGAGGCTTTCGAGAGCTCGAATGCTTAGTTTAAACTAGAGGTGGTTCCAATATGTGTTGGTTGCTCACACCCCATGAGATGAGTTAAAATTATTTTTGACTAGTTATATCGTCAATCATAAATTAGAAAAGAGGATAATGTTGCAATTAAGTATTGTGATTTAATGAGATCCAACTTGCTACCTATAAGGCTAGAATGTCTGGTAAATTCTTATATATATTCTCTTCGTCGTTATGCAGGCAGAGAATCGAAGTAGTTATGGAATGGGCAGTTCATTGAACAGCACTAGGCGGAAAGAATTTGGAAATTCTGTTCAGGAAATCAAGCAGGAAACACGACAGGTTTCCAAGCTATCCCTTGAGTCGAGTCCATAGTAGATTCAAAATTCTCAGTCCTGCATCGTTTTTGCTGCTATCTGAACTAAGCTATTCGTGATTATGCATGCAGATTAGAAATAACAAGAATCCATCTGAAATGACCCGTAAGAATGGTGCACATTTGGGCGATTCTGATGTTTTCCGGTCTGTTTCTGCGATAAGGAAGAGTTACGCATCCAAATTAGAACAGGCAATGTTGGGTCCCATATCCGATTTATGATATTGCCATGCTTCATGTGTATTAGCCATTACAAGCAGCGGTTTGTATTTAAATACTCTGAGAATATTAGTAGCACTGCTTGCCAATGCAACTTTCCTGAAGAACTGAAAAATTGATGCAAAAATATCCTTGAATTTGTAGTCTGAACTCCACGAGCAAGATCTGCTAGCTGAAATGATATTGGAGGAACGACATGGTAAGGAGCTCAAACAGATTGTAGGGAAATCGGTTTCTGATTTGGAGGAGACTTTATATGCTAAAAGGCAACCAAGAGCTAGAAAGGTGCTGCTCTCTGTCCATGGCTGAACTTGAACACTTTCTCTGTCTTCATTCATATAAGATATGTACCGCTATGATCATATGCTTACTTGTATGCAGTGCTGGTGTTCATATGTTTCTTGTGTGAAAAAATGCGTACCTGTTGATATCCCCTATGGGTGGGAAAGGAACATCCAAGCGTGAGAACATCGCTTGCCTTCACATTCATAGTTCTAGTCAGTATTGGATTGCCTTATATCTATGGTTTTCATTATTGTCATTAAGATTAGTACGTTGGTAACACACGTATATCAAGAGTTTACTGATCACTGCTTTTAGTCTCAGTGGAATCAGTCTCTTCCAAGAGACCAGCTTCTTAATTGTTTTTAGTACTGTTTAGTGCATTCATTTTTCGAGGTTCGATCACGTAATTACTTATGCCAATATCTGACAGAGAAATGAAGATAAGGGGATGCCAAAGGAAGTCATCGTTGAAGAGGCAGAAAAGATTATTGATGATTTCATTTCAAGCTTTGAAGATACGGATATTTCATCGTTTGATGGTGAACGGAGTGAGACCAGCTCAACGAATGAGACAATCATGAAACCGCCTAGAGACTATTTGATGTCGGACAGAGTAGCTGAAAGTTTCAGAAGTCCGTTAAGTTTTGATACTCACGTGGTTGAGATGGATGGTGTTGTTCTACCTTGGTTGCAGTGGGAGACAAACGGTGATGCTTCTCCCCTACGATGTTCGAGAAATGGACTCCTTTCGAGTAATGAAATTGTTCCCCGGGACAAACTTGAGGTAAATTCTTTACTACCGGATCTAGAAAACCTGGGAGTGGTTGCTCCTCCATTCGGTTTTCCTTGCACTAGAAACAGCTTTTTGTCTAATGCACTAGGAACATTTATTTATGGCAGATATTATTTATTTTCACGAAATTCATGGGTAATGATGCTACAGAGTTGAAAACATCACATGATCACCAAGAACTTTTTTCAGTGTAGAGTTTGATGCACCAAAATCCAAATGCTATTTGTCGCATCAATTCTGTAGATTTTTCACTTGCCAACCGCCCAGCTGTGTTGGTTCCCTTATGTGCAAATTGCAATGCAAAGGGGTTATATTTGAACCCAAGACATGAAGTGATTCGAGGACTCCTTGGTTTAGTTCTGAGCTTGGTGCACTCTTGGACGGCCTAGGTAGTCCGGGAACTTAAGATATCCGAGTTTCGGCACTTGGCTTTTCATATGTTCCGATTTCTGTTATAGCCATACATTGATGATTCCCCTCTTGATATGCATTCCAGGAAACCTGCAACAGCCAAGTGCAAGAACAAAGTACCCATTCCAAGAGCAGCCGAGGCAGCTGGAGCCCAGTAGTCCTGGACAATGTCTCCATTAACTCGGACGAGACCATAAGCAAGACAGCAGAGAGCGACGACTTAAAGAGCTGCATTCTGTCAATGTTCCTAGAAGGCCTCGGATCGACATAGACAGTTACTCAAAGTGTCCAAGCCATGAAGATTTTCTCTTCGAAAGATGGAAGAACGGGGAGATGATCGCCCGAGGTGGTCTCCTGTTATGCCATGGCTCATTTGGCATTATTCTGTGATCGATTTTCGTGGACTACTTCTGTATAGCTGTAGCGACTTGTGACGAGTTGCAAATTGCAATGGTATCATTAGGCATCCAGGCAATTTGGATTTTGACAAGGATGTTATGCTTTGAGCTTTTCCCTGTTGCAATGATCTTGCATGTAGTGATAGAGGTGTCATTTTAGATTGGTCAATTTCATCTGACTGGATCTTGTGTTTAAGAAATGATGTGATTTAACATACCAGAGCTTTTCTTTTCCTTTGTCGTTGGATACATAACCCACATGGTAGACAAAGACGAAGACAATAATCAAAATAATTTCTTTAATACATCCTAAGAAGAATGAGATATATGTTGGGTCACAAATGTTGTTAATAGACGTCTCTAATCACATGATTATGCAGAATGGTTATTTTTCGCTGTGTTTATAATTTTGTTACTTCATGAGAAACTTTATATCTAGGTTTGGTTGCGTAGGTTTTATATTTTAATTTGTTTTTGACATCCTGTATTCACCCTTTTTGAATGTTGTAATTTGGTAATCATATATTGTACACCCTCGATGTCATAATACTTGCAAGATGCAACACTATACAGTAACTATATTATCTATTATTCATTTTGGCTTTGTTGTTTAGTACTAAATAATACTGTATAAAATTAATTTTAGTTTAGGATTATGTGTGTAATTTAAATCATCTTTGATATTTTACAATAAATCTATAGAAATTATTATTTGATCATCTCACGAATCATTTGTAACATAATTAAGTTTTGATTTATGTGATAAACTTTGTAAGCTTTGTGAGAAAAAGGAAATATTTTATAATTTGGTACTCCCCTATCCCATAAAAAATAATACAACATTTTAATTTTTGATATTATTAAATATGTATTTTGATGAATTTCATTCTATCATTGCATGACAAAAAAAAAATAAAACTTATAGTGTTTCATTAAAATTTGTAAAAAAAATCATTTGATGTTCTCATCAATCGAAAAAACATTCATCTTAATAATTACATACAGTCAAATTGTTTAACTCTTCATGAGAGGGATGAAGTATTTTTTTTTTGAATCAGAGAAGAAGCTCTGCACTATATCCCAATATCATATCACTGTCGCTCACTACAGTATCATATTCGACTTATCCACACTATTGACAGAGTTCCATCTTGTGCGTTATTCATCACATTTGCACATATCACTCTCCTCAGGCCACCAAACCCTACCCAATCCACCACAATGCAATTCCTCCAAGCACCACCGCTCCACCCCTTCACCACCCCAAAAACCCTCCCAAAACCCTCATTTCTCCCAAAACCCACAAAACCCTCCCAGAATTTCCCCCTCTTCTCCTCATACGTCCCCGAAGCTCCACTCCTGAACGAGGAATTCGTGGCCAAGTTCCGACCCAAAGGAGACGAGACCGAGTCCGAGGCCCGGCACCGGAACTGGAAGATCCACGGCTGGGCCCCCTGGGAGGAGATACTCACCCCCGAGGCTGATTTTGCGAAGAAGTCGCTCGACGAGGGCGAGGAGGTCCCGTTGAGGACTCCCGAGGCGATCGAGGCGTTCAAGATGTTGAGGCCTAGTTACAGGAAAGGCATTGTAACTGAATCTGCGAATAATAATTAGTGTGTTTCATGGAAAATGGTGGATTTTTTTCATATAATTCGCGTTTACGATGGATTTCTGTATAATTCGTGTCCTAATTCGGATTTTTCATAAAATACAAAAAAAACCTAAATTTTTTCAATGTAATGGAAAATATGAAAAAAAAACCTTCACATAAAAATTATCCCCCCATCTGTAATAATTGTAACGTTTGTTCACCTGGTGGTCGTGAAATTGATCGCACCTGGTATAATCAAACCTTTTTTTTTAATTATCGTGAAAAATTAATGATAGCTTAAGCTATATACTATAATCCTCGGTCGAAATAAAATTCATATTATATTGTTCAATTGTAAAAAGTTCATATCAAAATATGTAAGGAGTAGTATAATTAGGGTGAAATGTTGTAGTAATTATTATGAGACGGATGAAGTAGGATTTTTGAAGAACATCCATCCCTCCTTTTTTTTTGTTTGAAACCGTATTAATCTCTTATTTTGATTTTTTAATGTATAAATCACTGTATTGTTCCCATGTCGAATTTATCCCTACTTTTTTTTTCTCGATTTTCCCTTTTTTTTGGTAGTTTATATTTGATAAATCAATCCAATGTCCCAATTTGGTTACTATGGTTACAGGGAGAAGAAGAGGAAGGAGATGGGGTTGACTGAGGACGAGTACCTGGAAAAGCAGTTCGAGATAAAGGGGGAGATATTGGAGAAGTATGAGACTAGTTGGGCGGGGCCGTTGGTGGTTAGGTTGGTTGCGCCAAGGGATTGGCCACCGAGGGGGTGGGTTGTTGACAGGGAGGAGTTGGAGTTTATTAGAGAAGGGCATAAGATGATGAATGAGAGGGTTGATGTGGAGAGGCTTGATAGGGTGTCTAGTAGGGAGGAGGATGAGATGGGGGTGGAGAGGTATAAGGTATTCTTGAAGCAGTATGAGGAATGGGTCTTGCATAATAAGGATAGGTTGGAGAAGGAATCGTGCGAGGTGAGCGAGCGATTTATTAGAAGATCAAATTTCAACTTTCATTTACGTTTTACTCTTTGTGTATTGCAAGTAATACTACATGCTCTAGTCCATACAATGTGGAGCAAAATGTAAGTAAAACTTGTCGTGGAGAAGGTATCATACTATAAGCTCAAACTTCAACTTTCATTTACGTTTTACTCGGTGTGCATTCCGTATAATACTACATACTACAGTCCATACAATTGGGAGCAAAATGTAAGTACATCTTGTCGTGGAGGAGGGAGCGATGTGTAGGTCAGTGATTATAAGCTCAAATTTTAACTCTCAGTATTGCATTATCCTTCATCAATACTGCAGATCATGTGTATATGTAGTGTATATTGAAGTCTTTAGAAATTTTACGAGGTTTGTGTTGTACTCCCTCTTTCGTAATGCCAAAGACTACTGGTCAGAGAGAAGTCCGATAGTAAAATCATATGCAACACGCCTTGCCAAGAGGCTGTCTCGTCCTTGATTTGATCTGTGTGGTCAAGATTAGCAGCACAAGCTTGTCCTAAAGAATTATCTTGGATCGTTGTTTTGAGAGTAATAGTGTTTTGTGGTAAGTAATGTGCTGTTCCCAACTTCCCGGCCTATTAGAACCTAGATCTACCATTGCTTTATCCTCCTTGGTGGATTGGCTAGATACGGGGGATCTGAATTTTTTCATAACCAAGTTCAATGTTCAGACTATAACGTTGTTAGACGAAGAGGAAGATAAATCTCTTAGCTTTTAGTTTTTGAAAGACACTACACTAGTTCTGTTGGTACTCAAGATGATATTGCTGTGTGGCCTTTCAATGGGCTTAACCTCGGGTTTTTAGGTGTTATAATGAAGTGGGCATTTTGCACTTCGCTCTTCAATTGGGTAGAGCTTATTACTTTTCTGTAAAAAAAAAGTTGTTGAATCTAGAAAACTGAACTCGGAGGTTCTTTTCCGCAGATTGATCAAGACTATCATCCTGGTAGAAGGAAACGAGGAAAGTATTACAAAGAGGGAATGGTAAGACTAGAAGGTCTTTCTTTTTGTTCTAGCTTGTTGACAGTTTCCATGGAGTAGCTTGACCTTTGAATACTTTCTCGGTTGCAGTACGAGCTTCCCTTTTATTACCCAGGACAAGTAAGTGGTTCAGGAGCTCTTTTTCTATGTTGGCACTTTTACGAATGCATTCGATTTTGGTTCTAAATTCTAAGGAAATTGAAAGTGATAAATCGCCAGATCTGTGTCGGCAAGGTGACTACTATACATCTCTACCAAGGAGCTTTTGTGGATATTGGAGGTGTATATGAGGGGTAATGCTCATCGAGGTTTTCGCTTCATTGACATCTCAGCTCTTCTATCCTTACCCTTCATTTACTTTGAATCTGAGTTGTTACATAAGGTAATACCTCAAGTAAATGTCACAAGACTGCTGGACTTCCATAGTAGACTGTGGCTCAAGTTGTAGTCAATACCAGCTTCGTTTTTCGTCTAAATGACATTATCTTGCATGTACTTCTGTGTACTGTTCACTGCACTTGTTTGCTCAATGCTTTCAGATGGGTTCCTATTAAGAATAATGATTGGTTTTGGATCCGCCAATACATCAAAGTCAATATGCAAGTGATAGTCGAGATTGTGGTGAGTGATGTGGGCTCTAAGGGCTTTTCCTGCTGCATTCACCAACTCTCTTCACTATCTGACTTTTGTCCCTTTTATAACATGAGGTTAATTTTTTTGTCCAGATAGTCTATTTCCTATTTTGTTTTAATAAAATAGTCTTATTTATTTATTTATTTATTTTTAATGTTGGAACTGTTTATTTTGTGCAGTATTACAGTTCCACTGATGACTTATCAGTTAACTTGTATGTGTACTTTTGCAGGCTAAACGAGATCCTTATCGGTTCCGATTCCCTATTGAATTACGTTTTCTGGATCCTAACATCGACCATCTTATGTATGGACTTCAAGTCTTCGGCATGGCTGATCCTTATTTTTTCGGTTGAATTCTCTGTGCAACTTCTTAGTGTATTTGAGTGTGCCACTTTGTGATGGTTCAAATGTTTATTGTCTGCTTGCAGCTTTAACAGGTTTGAGTTTCCTCCGATATTCCACCGTGATACAACTCCAGATGAGTTGCGTGTAAGTTTTTCTCTTATATAATACAACATAACTGAAAAACATTCTCCATATCCCCTTAGTGTTTTGTTAATTTGCTTCAATGGGTTCACGGCTTGTTTGGTATCGAGTTGCTATTTGTAGCGGGATTCCGGAAGGCCTCCTGTAACTAGGAAAGAAACAAGTACCAGACCAGAAGAGGATCCTTTGGTGTCAGATCACCCATATGTGGAAAAGGTAAATATTAACATCTGATATGTGCTTGAAATCTTGAATCTAAGTAATGTATTAATCACACTTCGCTTGGAAGCAACTGAATATGTCTCGTAAACTTCGAGTGTAAACTTCATCTCCTTAATGAATATTCTGCATTGAAGACCCTTAATGACGGAAATTTGATCCATCCTGTCTGTGCATGTTAAATCTTGTTGGCTTCATGCGTTATTCGGTTATGGCTATATGAGTGTAATTTCATTGAGCCAGTTGCATTTGATAGGTCTATAATGGACAGTCTAGGGTCATCTTTTGGCTGCTGACAATAATCTATAAAATCGGCAGTCCCAGTCATGCTGCTGATCATTTTATGGGTTGAAACTTGTTTTATGACCTATATTTTTTTCCTTTTTTTTTTTAATAATCAGCTGTGGCAAATAAATGCTGCCGAGCAAATGATATTAAATGATATGGAGGTGAACCCGCATAAATACGAAGGTAAGAAGCTGTCGGAGCTCACAGATGATGAAGAGTTTGATGAAGAGAACAGTGTGGTATACTCAAAAGTTCGTTACAAGAAATCTATATTACCTAAAGTGACATTGGTGAGCACATTTCTATGGTTCTATGTATTTATTAATTATTTTCTTGCTCTTGCAAAGTATTCTAAGCCTAATTAGAGCTTCTTCTGATTGACCCCAGAAAACAAGTGTCCGTGATCTTGATCTGGAATCCGCTTTCGCCGAGCGTCAGGTTGGAGAATCCTGTCTTTTAGTCCTAAATCCTCCATTTTTTTGTCTCCGCTGAAGTGGCTGGAATACAAAATCTATGGTTTGTTTTGCTTTGTGTGGTGGTAACGTTTATGAGAATTAGCTGACCCTTTATGGCTTTACCCAGCACAACAAAAGATTGCAGAAGGAAGCTGAAGAAAGAGGGGAGGAGTTCAAAGTTGCCAAACTGAGAAGGCATCTAGAAATGGATGAGTACGACCTGATACATTGGCGCCGATCATTCGAAGAAAGAGAAGCTCTGATCAGAGACGTAAGCTGGTACGGGAATCGTTTCTCAGGGCATAAGCTGTTTTTCATATGTTTCTGTTTTCTCTTTGATGCCAAGGCATTCAATTTATACGAGGGGAAAAGTGTTTGTGTTGTAAAAGATAGCCAAATACGTGTTACGGAACAATCTTCAAATGATGGGTAATGGTGAACCCAGTTTTTAAAAATTATTTTCTTTTTTAATTTTGTAAAAAAATGAGTGATGGAGATTAATTCGCAATATGTAGTTGGCTATTTTTTACAGCACAAACACTAACCCGTTTATATGAGCGCGAGTAGACAATTCTATTTTGGTTCTTATCGCCTTGGGTGGAGCTTCCTTGTTCAGCTCAAGAGACGAACTTTTTTCTTGCGAAGAAAGAATTTCGGATTAACCTATGCAGCAGTGCAGCTAACAGACTGACATGGTCTGAAATGTAGTTGCTGTCAAGACTGTCTGGACCCTGGTGCCGGAGATGCTGACTGAGGGTCCGAATTAATGATGAAATTGTACCGTCATGCACCTAGGCACTGGACCTGTCTTATATATTGAGCATGAACTTGCATCATAGAAAAATCTCCCACTTTTTGTGGGACGGAGGGAGTATTAATTTTGCTACTCGCTCTTGACTGAAGTTTGTCTGACCTGTCTGCAGCCGCCAAGCTCTAGGACTACCGCTCGAAGAGCCCGGCAGATATGCTAATGCCAGAGAGCTGTTGAAGGGTCAGTATGACCCTGGGAGTTCACTGTACCGGCACGACTACTGGGGGGAACCCAAGAACTCCGAAAAGAGCAAGCTTATGAAACTGTCAGACATCCACAACAAATCCATCGTAGGGAGAGGAACCCTGTGGTATGATATGGCGTATGAAGATGTCATCAAGCAGATGGAAGAACGAAAAAGGGCACCCCGTGAAGATAGTGATGAGGAAGACGAGGTTGAGGATGAGTTGGATTTTGATAACAGCATATTTCACAAGTTTATTTCAGGGGATTATGATGGAGATGAGCCTCGTACGTTTTTTGGTAATGAAGATGACCCTCAAGTTAAATGGGACGACTGAGTCGTCTAGTTTATCGAATTAGGATTAGTTGATCAGAGTGGGAAGATATGTTAAGCTTAGCCCGCCGCGAGTCCCTTACACTGGACTGTAGGTTTCGTCGTATGTCTGAACATTTTACTGTAAATCATACGATCTCATATATGATGAAGTGAAACTATTTTGTGCTGTATTTACAGTTGAGCTTGGAAACAATATCGACCTATTCCATGCTGATGTACCGGCGTTTTCATGTCTTGTCGACTGTGATGTAATGTAACTCCTTCAAGGCATTGACTAACAAGAAAACTTCGTATCACGATAAAATAGTCTTACCAAACGAGATGAAATCCCATTATAATGGCTTTATGTCTCGATATTTGGAATCAATGCTGTCAGTGGAAATCGGATGCTCCGACTAGCTATATGATAACTGAAGCGCAAGGGATCCTGATTATCAGGCTATAATCAGTCGAAATTTGATCTGGGTTTTGTGGAAGTATGATGGGAAGTTTTAATCGCCCCCAAACTCATCCCCAATGGACCCCACTTGATTTTTTTTTCAATTTTTCAAATTATTCTTCCTTATATGATATTTAAAATCATTTATAATTTTTAATATATATATATATATATATATCAAACATTAATAATAAATATATATTTGAAATCTATACATCAATATCTACAAAATAAGACTAATATTGAATATAAAAAATATATTTCAAAAAATATTTCTTTCGTCCCATAATAATTATAACATATATGTATGTGATAATTATCAATAATTCTAACTCGTATCTTCGAAGTTCTATTGCATGCATTCGATGCTAATATTTCGACTAATTTTACTCATTTGTCATTGATGTGTCCTCCAATTGAAGTCCAAGAACGTCGTGAAATAGTTATTGTCTATGTCGAAAATCACTTTGTTCAACTATTTCTACATCCTCATTATCCTATACCTCCATTGAGGGTCGATAGTTATGCAGTTCGTCTGGAATGAAGTGATGAACATTAATCCATATAGTAGATAATATTTTGGAGGAACGATTGAATAGGATAAAGTTCATATGTGTTTAAGTATTATTAATATGTATTTATTTATAATATAATGAATTTTTTTTATATTCAATATTGGTCTTATTTTGTAGATATTGATG
>JAOVYX010015026.1:0-29566 GCA_035668315.1 Drosera spatulata | reverse complement strand
TATCTTTTTATTATAAAATTTAATAGATAATTTATATAATATAAAAAATGTTACACATGAGTTATACATAAATACAAATCTTACTTAAGGAGTATTAATGTTCATTATTTCGTCCCATAATTGCAAACGCACTAAATCGTTATCTATCCATCCTCTAAATTCTTTCGATGCATTACGCCACCGCCAAAGTGGGACGGAAGACACAAGATAATAATCATGCAAAACAAGTTGAACAAAATGTCCGTTCACACGGACAATGATAATTTTACGATGCTCTTGAACGGAAACTAGAGGAGATCTTAATGATAGATGAGTAAAGCATCCAAAGGTTGGACGTCAAATGTGTGCACTAGCACATTGTATCTTGATGCAATATGGACACTCCCATAGTAGATTTTTTTTTATGTTCAATATTGATCATTTTTTGTAGATCTTAATTAATAAAATTCAAATATATACTTATTATTTATATTTGATTTATATATTAAAAGTTATTCTTTATTTTAATTTGAATGAGAGCATATGTGTTAAGGGCATTTTGGAAAAGAAAAAGACCCGAGGGAGTACTCGCGGGGGGTGCGTATATATTTTCCATGGTTATTTATAAACAGCTTGACTATATATCAGAAGTCATAAGCCTGGATTAATATAAATCCTTATAAATCTATAATACAAGTGTAGAATTTTTTTTATTAGTCCTTATTAATGTTTTTTGATATCATCAAATCTTTGTACTCCCTCCGTTTCGAATTAATCGAAACGTTTAGACTTGGAAAAAAAATTGATACGAGTGTTGAATCTATATGGATTTTGATGTAGAATAAATATTTTTTTATTGTAGTGAGATTTACTGTATCAGTTATGAGAGGAATTAGTGGGTGTTCTGTAACAGATAAGATTGATTTGATTTTTTTATATTAAAAGATTAACAAAAATGAAAATATTTCATTTATTTTAAAATTGAATAAAAAACATTTTAATTAATTTAAAACAAAAAGAGTAATTATTTTTAAACTTCATCTCTAATTTATTATATCCTTTTTCATTTTCTTGATATGGAATTTCTCAACATCATTTCCATGTTACTACAAAACTACTATACAGCCATGGGAATCAAGGCCACCCGTGGTTGGAAGTCTATTTCTCGCCATGGGTTTTGTTTTTCATGACTAAATCAACAAACTTCAAGAGTGATTGCCACATGAAGTTATTCCCGTAGGCTTTGATGGGTTAAAGCCAAGAGTCTTCTAATATCATGATTATTAAACATATAAAAAATTTGAATCAAATCATTAATAATAATTATTAATTTGTTTTAGTATAAAAAACAGTTATATTGTACAAAATCTATATGTTAAAGGAGTAAGATTAAGATAAAAAATTACGATAACAAACAAACTCAAAACGCACCTATTTCATCCAAGATGTAAGGGCTATCATCGATATAACTCTAATAATTATATAATACATATGTACGTTTCTTTTTTCGACTGATCATTACTAAATGGTCTTCATTACTTCTTCATTTTATGTTTAGCATTCAACATTTTCATTTCTCTTTCTTATTTTAACGGTGATAATGCTTAAATAATAAAAAAACAATACTTAGCATAATAAACTTCTCAAATTCTTTCATAAATTTAATAAAAAAATTTCAAATTCATTCACAAATACACTTACAACTTGACAGAGCAGGACTCTAAATTTGATAATTAACAAAATAGATTAACAAACAAAGATTTTTTTATCAACTAAAATTACGAGCCTTTGCACTAGATAATATGATTTTAATTTCATAAATATAATAATGTGAATTCACGGATCGTTATATTACTAATATAATGTCATAAAAATACTAAAAAAATTCGATTAACGCCCTATATCATACAAGCAAAGTCTACTTTTTCTTAAGCCCAATATTAATTTGTGGACAGTATTCATTGTAAAAAATTTTTGGGGAATCCGACATGCCCTGCTGAATAGTACGCTGAATAGTGCGAAACAAGTTGTGATGGTATTATCTTGATCATCCGTGTCACTCCCCAACTGTATGTTCACTCTCACCCCGCGATCGGTGACCGGCCTCTGCTTTATTGCTTATAACCAGAAAACATGTAGCGTGCCATGAATTAAATATAGACTTCTATGTTCACTGAAAATAAAATAAAATATAGACTGTTATTGAAGGTTTTTTTATACTCCCTCCGTTCAATATAATTATAAAATTCATTTTATATATGTAATTTTAGATTATTTTTTTTAATTTTAATTCTCAATCACACAATATTTCTTTCTTCATATTCTTTAACTCCAAACCATACAATACTTTTCAAATATAAAAACGTTATAAATAATTTGAGAATGATCGTTTTGATAAATCGATGCAATAATTTTGAGACGCAGGTACTACTAGTTTTACTAAACACTGTTGGTTAAGCATAAAAATATAATCTAAGGAATTCAACTCTGACATAAATTTATGATTCAAGTCAAACGATTGAATCTGTTATGAGACGAAGGGAGTATTTCTATTCCACATTACATGGAACATAACACTAAGAATCTGTTTGATATCGTCGTTATTTCTGATTTTGTTTTCATTTCACTGATTGATGAAACATAAGTGTTTGATATTGATGTTTATTTATTAAACCGATGAAATAAAAACAAAAAACAGAAGAAAAAAGATTTTCTGTTTTTCTTTTTTATTTCATATGAGCACATTATTCAAGATACCCTTTACAAAATATCTTTTAATTTCTTAAGTGATTTTGGTTTTGATTACTAATTTTATATTATTAATTTTGATTTTCATAATTTTAAACAACGATATCAAACAGCCCCTGAATAAACATAGAATAGATCGAATCGTGAATCTTATATCAAACGATCAAGCGATTTTAAAGCTAATCATGAAAAACTAAGGGCTTATTTGATAATAATTTTGTTTCTTATTTTCTATTTTCGTTTCGTTGGCTAATGAAATAGAATTTTTTTTTTATTTATCTTTATCAAACGGATAAAACATAAACAAAAAATCAAAACTAAAAAAATAATTTTTAATTTCTGTTCTTAATTCATCTAAGTGGAGTGTTCAAAATTATCCTTTAAAAAAATCACTTCGTTTTCAAAATTGTTTTGGATTTTCGTTGTTTGTTTTCTTTTTCTGTCAGTGACTTTGGTTTCAAATGAAGAGCTTTACCAAACAACCCCTGATTTATTAGAACGTGTTAGGTATTATTTTTATTTTTGGTTCTTTTTTTAATTTCATTGATTGATGAAATAAAAATGACTGTTTTACTTACTGTTTTTGAAGCGGATGAAACCAAATCAGAAAAAAAAACAAAAAAAAAAGATTTTCAGTTTCTATTCATATTTCATTTGAATATAATATTCAATATTTTTTTTATAAAAAAAATATTTTCTTTTATAAAAAATTTCGTTTTTTATTATCGACTTTTATTTTTATTATAGATTTTAATTTTCATAATTTCGAATAACAATACTAAACAATCCCTTGGTTGATGATAAAGGGGCTCAAGATCGTGAACATAAGAAACTTAGCAAGAAACGGAGAATAAGATCTTGACCAAAAAAAAGAACAAAATGAAAAAAAGAAACGGAGGACAAGATAAACTAAAATGAACACATACACGACAAGAAGGAATGAACAAAATACCGTAAAAAAGGAACTTGACAGGCCAAAATGATGCAAGCTGCTGCGACAGCAAATCCAACTCGAAGACTATAATGCCCCCTAGGAGTCTTAGAAATGGTCCATCGCCAGAAATCAAAATCTGCAAGGATCACGACAAGCGGCAGCGTCGCAGAGCACTGTGCTGGGCGACCCCTCAAAATGAATAGGATAAAAACGGACTTATTAAATTGGTCATTTATAAAAGAGAAAATGATTCCTGCGACAAGAAACAGTTGCACATCATTTTTCATCATAATTTTTTTAATTTTTTTTAAAATTTTAAATTAAAATTTTTAAAAACTTAATTATGATAAAAACTGTTCCTGTCTGTTATTTGCAACATGAACAAGATTTAGAGGTCATTTTATGGGTTATAAAGTCTATTTAACCAAGAATGACTTAAAACGATATCTTAGACAAAAATCTCCACTTCAAGTTTTCTTACATTTTACTCATATTGCATTCTATATATATATATAAATCTAATTTAATCTTTCTTTTATATTAAAATTTGATTTTTTTATCAAGTTTGTTTGGTTATGCATTAATAACATATCTAATGCATATTTCTTCACAATGATTTTTGATTTTCTTTGGTTCGCAATAACTTTGATTTTTTCACACAAACAAATCCAATAAAACTCAAGCAAACCCACACATTTTCGTCAGCAATGGTGATCAAATTAATGATACCGTGCAATAACTTAAACAAATCCACATATGTTAATCAAATTAATAATATCATATCAGGACATGCTTTTATATGTAAGATTATGATGATATCGATCGTTACACTTGATATTCATATACAATAAGGGAAGTTAATGAACCAAAATTCAATATCTTTGAAATGATATGATATTTTCAAATTATAATTTGATATCTCAAGGACTCGAAAATCACAACCTACAACTATCGACTACGTCAAAATAAAAAGCAAAATCACTTCTTTTTTATAATCGAAAAACAACTACAACAAGTTATTATTTTCCGTCATAGACCGAGTCTGGAAAGGACGAAATATGCATAGCCTTATTTCTACTGAAACACAAAAAAACCTGAAATTACACGAAACAAATCAAGGCCCCAGACGTCTACGTACATTCATATAAATGAACATATAAAAATAATCAGTCACATCACAAACTCGGAGGTTGAACTGATTGAAAAAAGGAGAAGCCGGATGGAAGGAGCTCAACGACCAGGAATCCGAACAAGGTTTTCGGGTCAAAATTTAAAATAAAATAGAAAAGATAGCGTTAAATGGGAGACATAACTATGGTAAGGACTAGTTTGTATGGATTGCATTAAATGGGAGACATAACTATGGTATATTACATTGATGTAACGTTATGTTTAACGTTACGTATTCGTTAAATTATTTGTAGGTTTATAACGTTACGTTACAACGTCACGCATTCGATATCGTTATTTGTACGTTATAAAATATATAACATTATATTTAACGTTATATTTTTTTGTACGTTATTTAATGTTTGAAAATTTGTTTATTTAAAATATCGAAAAATTTCCGTGGTATTACATTTCCCCAATTTTTAGAGAAAAGTGTAATAGGTTACAGGTTACTGCCCCTGCATCTGCTGGCTTTTGTGAGGGTTCATCATGAGCACTCGATTGGTGGGTTGCTACTGCTGGGATGGACCTGCCTGGCTGGATTGCGCTCGAGGACATACTGTGACCCTTGATCTTTCATCATTGTCCCTCTGGTGACGGAGTTCATAGTTGTTGCTTACTTGAAAGGGAATTCCCCTGTTACAATCCCTCCGAGGTGGCCCTGTCCATCGCAGTTACGGCAGAGCCCAGTTCTGCACTCCCTCGTCATATGCCCCACTCTTCCGCACATGTAGCACTTGAAGCGATGCTGAGTGCAGATTCCGGATTTTTCGTGGCCTGTTCGTGATGGTTATGTCTGTCCCGATCGGTTGTCAGGCCTTCTACCTACGAATGAGTCCTCGAATGGTGAGTCGTAGTAAGGAATCATTTGGAGGTCTGAGTAGTGGCCTCCTCCATGTGAGAACTTTCCACCATTTTGCTTGTCAGTCCTTCTGCGCGTTGCTTGCTTAAATCTCTCATCCTTGGCAAAGTAAGCCCGCTTCTTGTCCACAGTGCAATCATACAGATGTTGATAGCTTGTATATTTATGTCTAGACATTGCGGTCATCAGCCTCTAATTAAGACCCTTAATGAACTCCTTCTTCTTGACCATGTCCTAATGCTCATGCGGTGACATGAACCGCAGCAGTTTAGTAAATTCGGACGCGTACTCGTACATTGTCCAAGTTTCTTGTTGTAAATTTTTATATTTTTCCTACTTGGCATCGCACAGGGACACCATATAAGATCTGTCACTTAGTAATTCCATGAATTGGGTCCAGTCGAACCCATGTGTCTCTGCACGTTCTTCAACCGTGTGCCACCAGGAATCAGCTTCGCCCTTGAGATAGTATACGACGCACTGCACTTTCCACTGCTCAGGGCACTAAGTCAGTTTGTACAGTTTCTTCATCTCTCGAATCCAATCTTCCAGGATGCATGGGTCCCCTTCCCCGAGGTATCGGGATGGGTTGTGAGCGAGGATGCGTCTTGAGTAATGATCACCGAAGTATGCGAGGGGTGCCTCGTCCCTCCTTCTTCCTGGGATCAACTCATCCACCAGAACCTCCAGAGCCGTTGGAGGTGGTGGATTATGAATCGTTACTTTCCCAATCGTCTCCTCTAGAGGCACATCGAGATCTGAAAGTCCGCTGTTAGTTGCTTCTTGCGGCATGTCTGCATCGTATTCATTCATGCTTGGAGCCATTAGTTCGTACGGATTTGGTAGGCAATCAGGTTTAGATCATATCTAACCCAAAACATAGACAGCCACATCCTTAATCCATCAACGAAAGCTAGGCTCCCATGAGATAACCATTCTTTCCCCAAATACTACAGTCATGCCTTAGGCTCTAATGAGCACACCCGTAAAGTCTAGTATCCATAAAATAGGTCCAGTTCCCTTTAGGACACATACATTCTTTTTATCGTATCACGTCTCTCACATTTCCTTAACTCTAACCTATAAACCCTACTCTGATACCATTCTGTAAAGCCTCGAGTTACGCGTCATGCGACACGTGCCGTTATGCCATCACGAACATGATTTATGACAAGGCCAAACATTCAAACGGGTTTAGAGGTATGCAAAGTTAAGAAAACTATCTGTGAAATACTTCAATTCTTGATGCTTAATCGATACAAGATCATTCCATACAATAATGTTGATAGGTTATATGTCATGTTTTACGTATCCAAATTCTATACGTTACATTACATTTCCAAAATAAATGTCCCATCATAACTTCCCAAATTACATGAAGTAACTATCATCATCATTGATCTTTCTGTAATCCAACTGCAAACGAAATACATAACCCGTGAGTATAAAACTCAATAACCTATAGTATATGTCTGACATTTGTAATTTACTCTTCCGACTATGGCGAATTGATGAATAACAGTAAAACAGTTTTATATTTAGTAGAAAATATATACGTCATATTATATACGTATTTTTGTATGAATTCCTGTCTCTTGCATTCATTGTTATTATTATGGGCTCATCACTCGAGAGGTTTCAACAGAATGTGAAAACAAGACATTACAGTCGTCAACCGGACTACAAGAATTCGTCAATTCAATACGCACGTGCACTAATTGTACGCCGCCTTATCATGTGGATAAAGTGGACTTCTAATGGGCTCGTCGCCTCGCATTGGGATAAATTTTGGCCTCTCCCCGAGAGTCACCAGTGACCCTGTCACGTCCGGCCTTAATGTTGCCGCATGCATGCTTAAGAGGATGGGGGCTCCCCAACGCTCCCTATCTAGTTTCAGTTCACCCGTGACGATGATTCAAGAAGTTTGGTTAGAGTTCAGTCTCAATGACTTTCACTTGACATTCGATAAAATTTCAAAAAGGGATATCACGTTCGATCCCCTTCGCAACAGTTTTCAGCATAAAGAGATGATGGTAGTATCGGACTCAATCTCCAGACCACATTCAAGAGAGTACGATAGATGATTTGACAGTCCATAAAACATGTGCAGTGTTTAGCCTTTATATTTGAACATACGCTCATTTTTTGTTCGCATTTTGTTCATTCGTATCGTCGGACAATGTAATTTTCAATCCGTTCTAGTACTTCCTTTAGCATATGTTGTAATGAGATTATTTGATATCATTCTTGCATTACAATCACTGATACTTATGTTTACAAACATAATAGTTTATTTGAAAATCATAGTTCTGCACACATATAAACATACTGTTTATTTGCAAAATATTGTACTGCATGATTTGATTTATTATAATCCCAGCAATGTCCCTACACTAAACACGTCAGACAGTATCCTGATCCCGAATACAGCGTTGCATGGTCATATATTTATGTTTAATATCTAGTTTCTATTCGTAAGGTGTAACACCCCCGACTTTCCGCGCCGGAAGACACGCGAGCGTTATATCGTTACGGACCGAATGGGTTTCAGGGGTACAGAAGTTAAGGAATTATAAACAGTAACCAAATACTTGTTTAGTTACAACATTTAAGCGGAAGCTATGCAGATCGTTTATTACATTTAAACGATACAGACATCTGATCTGCTATAATATTCAAAGTACATGGATTCATCTATATACAAGCCAACTCTCTCTAAGAGCCTTCAGGTGTTGGTGGGAACATACCTGCAATTGAAAAACATAACCATGAGCTAATGAAGCTCAACAACCTTAGGTGTATGAATCCCAATTACAGGAAACTTCCGCTAACGGCTATGGCGACCGCCGAAAGTCCCTAAAACATTTTTATCTATACAAGAAAATATGGGCGCCATATCACACAACATCGTTTCTCATTTCTTTACATGGCTTTGTATCGCTTTTAAGAGTTATTCCTTTTTTTGCACATAATTAGGGTTCATGACTCGACTCAAAAGCAACGACGACTCCAAGGATATGACCGATTCGGAATACAGAGATAAGATAAAGTGTCAAACGTCATCCGGGCTACCCAATAGGTTTGATATATTCGCACCTGCCTACTCTGTGCATCGCATTGCACCTCTTGTGCGCATTCAATGTGGTATCGTTTGTCAGCATTGAAATAATTTGAGCCTCCCTGCAGAGAGCAATCCGTGGCCCCGCCACAACGGCATAGAAGCCGCTGCGTGCATGCAAAGAGGATGGGGGATACCCATCACTCCCTAGCTAGTTCTCACCCATGACGATGACTCAGATGATAATACAGGAGTGCTATGACTCAAACCCAAGCCACTAAGGCTAATCAAAGAAACGGATGATCGCAATGGATCGAAGAAGGGACACTATGTTCAACCTTCTCAATAAATTCAAGAAAACGACCAACGAACCATAAGGGATGTCAATGCCGTCCTTATCAGTTCAGGGAGGCGATATTTCTTCTTTGTTTACTTTTCATTAGTTCACATAGATAGTGTAACTATGCTCCACATCCCCCGTTCCCTTTTTATTAATCATTTAGCGGGCGCTTTCATTTATTTCCCAAGAGGGTATATGTATTATAAGGGTATATTGTAGTTCATTTCAACCCCAAATATCCCATCACATGTCAAACGTGATCGTTTATGCACGTTTAACGATTTATTTCCATGCGTAGGTGTTATATAACTCAAATACGCATTTAGGTTTAAGGTTCGGGGCACGAAAATGCATTTTTCCTGGCTAGAAGGCCAAAAATGCTTGACCCCCGTCGCGGACGCGATGGTACAATTTGGCCAAATGCTTAATTTTCCCTCGTCGCGGGCGCGACGGATTCCTCAATTCGCGTTTTTAAGCATTCAAATCATTCCACACACGTCAAACACAGCATAAACACGTCCCAAAGAATGCACAGACGTGTTTGAATCGTGTGAATGAATAAAAGAGGTGTGTCGAATGAGTGAGGTTACCTGGAACGCGTTTGGTTTTCTTAAACTCACGATCACACGAACGGATCCTTTATCGCCCTCTGATCGGATTGCTGGCGCTGTTCCTTCCCTCGGTCTGCTGCTGCCCTTCGCCGTGTGGCATTTATGATGATCGTGAGATGATGGCAATGATGGAATGATGATTATGATGATGATGATGATTGATGCTTGTTGTCTTGGCGTTGTTGATCGTGATGATCTTGGTGACGGCTGGAATTGATGAAGACGTTGGTGGCAGGCAGCTGCTGGTGTTGGTGGTGTGAGTGGTGAATGATGGTGGCCGGCAGTGGAAGGCGTTGGTGGGATGGTGTGGTGAAGTGGAGAGGAAGTGGGAAGAAAGTGGAGGGAAAAGGAAGGAAGAAAAAGGAGGTGGATGAGTATGGGTTTAATCCCACGTTTCGTCCCACGAAACGTCTCGTTCAATCCATTATTCACCCAAATTTCGTAATATTAATCCACGAAAAATCTATTTACATCAATAGATTTATTTCGTGTATGAAAATATGACGTCCCGAGTCATAATCCATTATTTTTGGGATTAAATCGATAGTCCTTGCGCGCAACGTTTATAACGTTATAACAATGTAACGTTTTTCGTTCGTAATGTTTATTGGCGCGTTCAACTATTCATCCAAAAATAATCCATCGTCATATTTGATTTAATTAATCAAATATTTTCTTAAATTTAAATATATAACCTTTTAGCACGATTTATTTTAAAATCGTAACGTTTTATATTCATCTCTAAACTCCCAAAATTCTCGGGTATTACATAAGGATTATGTGTCACATATACACTTTTAGGTTCAACAGCAAAAAGTAAAAAGCAGAAAATAGAAAGTAGAATGCAGAAAGCAAGAAGCAGGAGGCAGAAAGCAGGAAGCATGAAGCCGTAGCTCGTATATCCTATATGTCCCCACCTGCTTAAAACGCACACAACTCCGTTCGTTCTCATCACATCCACATATACTCAGTCATCATATATACGTATCATGCTAATATGCGATCCGAAAGCATACGAACAAAAATCCAGATCATAACGAATATAAATATCTCGGTTCGGGTTAGGTTACGTCAAACGTTCGATTCCTCGAAGTGATCTTGGTCCACTATCCTCCGCTCCCTGGTCACGTCAAGCTCATCGTCTCGCCGTCGCTATGTCCTTCTCTTGGCGTCCTAGCTGTTGCTGCTTTAAGGCGAAAATGACGAGGCTCGTGTGTTGATGGTGATAATCGAGTGGCGGCTACGTTTGATAGTGGCATGGCTGTGTTTGCTGATGATGAAGGCGTAGACTGCGGTGGTGTTGATGGCTGGCAAGTGATGAGGTTATGGCGAGTATGGTGATGCGTGTGTTTGTTGTGTTTGGTTTGTGGAGCTGTGAGAGAAAAGAGGAAGAGAGGTGAGGTTGGTTAATGTGGTTGGAATGAAGGATGATGCTGGTGGTGATTATGGTGGATGATGCTGGCAGCAGGATTCTTGGTGGGCGACGGTGCCGTGTGTGGGGAAGGCTTGGTTGTGACGTCGAGATGCAGTGCGGCTTTGACGGATAGTTTGGTGTTCTTCGAAGGAGAAAGTGATTGAGATTGGTGCATTTGAAAAAGGGTTTGGTGACTGTGAAAATGGGTTTGGTGATGGGGCGTACTGTTAACTCTCGACAACGTACTAGCGACTTTGACGGATGCATTGTGGATTCCGACAATGGCCATACTATTAGCTGTGGCACGTATTATCCGTTTCGATAGAATATTGTTTATTTTTTCGTTGTAATATTTTTTTGAGTCATTTTATTTAAATTATAATATTTTTTTATTAATTTTTTTGATATAAAAATATCGAATTATTCATACTTTATAACAAATCAATACATCTATCATCATTTTTTTTCTTTCGCTTATTATTTTTTATTTATTCAATATATAAAATTATCGTGTCGGATGAAACTGTTATAATTTGAATGAAACGTAGGGAATATAATCATTATAATTTGATTATGTATTATATATATTTTTTAGTTATAAGAATGATTGGTTGTAAATTTAAAAAATAGGATGCGTTCATACGATAAATAAAATAATAAAAATAATTAAATGATAATTCCCTTCATCTATAATGTAATCGACAAGATACAAGATATGATATATCTGAGAAAAAAACATAAATAAAATTTAAACGAAGAGGAAAAAGTAAGATGAGAACTCTTCTTTCTCACCCATCATCATGTTTGGACTGCAATCAGAACGAGAAAAAAGAAAAAAGCACAAACAAAAAAACAGACTGGGGGACAGTTTGGTTGTTAATAAGGTGGTGCGAGTAATAAAACCCAAAAGTTGTCAAACTTGTGTAACCAGATCATCCAAACTTTGCCTTCATGTTGCCTCTTCCAACTCCGAAATGGCCATTGGCCGGACCATCCTCACTTTTCATGCTCAATAAAGTCCTTGTATTTGCAAAAAAATCCGTTTCACACTGTGTTATCTCTTGTACCTAAAAAAGACTTCATTTGATATGCGATGTTACTCTCAAGAGGTTTTGACCACAGACTTGAGACTGAACTCTAAATAGTGCAAAAAAGGCCTATGTTAAGCTTAACGCTGACGAATCCCAAAAGTGAAGCTTCTCGACCACATTTTTTCCATGGTCAAGGTTTAAGATCATTCGTAGTAGTTTTTTTATTTTTATTTTTATAATATAATGTTGTGCCGTTTTTTTTAATAGGGATTCAATTTTTAACTCAATGACCCAACATATTCCCTATATAGATTTTCATATTTTTTAAATATTAATTTTTCATATATTTGAAGTTAATAAACCTTAATTTAACATATTCTATAGTGTTATAATATTTTTCAATTATAATAATTATTTTGTTTTATTTTATTTCTATTTTTTCAAATATTTCTACTTTTTTTGTATTTTATAAACTATTCTTTATCACAAAAATATTTTTTTTTATTATTTTAATGATATAAAAATTTAGAAAATGTAATTTTGGTTTTTCAAATATAAAAAAATAAAAAATCTAAAAAATCATATAATAATAAAAAATTTAATATGTGACTTATTTTTTTGACAGTTTTTCGATATATAAAATCAAGGATGATTATAAAAACACCGATGCTAGTGCTCTGACAACCGTACACTGATTTTGATGATTGATTAGGACTCACAGAAAATCTACTGGAAATGCTGTACTCTTAGATGCTCCCAAAGGGCGAGCTTAAGGGTAATGTTGTCGTTAGATGAACTTATCATTTCCACACGACTTCCCTGTTGAGCAAAGCCATGAATCACCGTAAAATTTTCTCCCCAGCAATATCGCACTATTCGCGTACCTATGTCGCCCTTCATAAGATAAGATCACGCTCAGTGTGTTACTCAACCTATATTTGTCTTGCTCCTTCCGTCCCACATTTTACAGCATTTATACACGTAAATATGAAATTAATCCTATTATGAATGATTTATAGGATAATCAAATGATATTTATTTTATAAATTTATCATAAAATATCAAAAATAATATAAGATATAAATTATAATCTTGAATAAAATAAAAATCATATCATATAATTTATTAATAAAAAATAACGTATCAAAATACGTAATTATCAAATATTTGATTACTACGTACTATGAGATGAAAGAGAATAACATTATTTATTTCGGGGATCGCAAGAGGAATCAATATCAGAGACTGGAGCCACAACATATATTCATTGGGCTTACCGAATTTATGACTAGGCACAAGCATGGTTATTTGTGGTTAGGAATAATCCAATGAGCACTATTTAAAATATGTGATTTTATAAATTCAAAACAAAAAATAAAAAAAGAAAGAAAAAATCAAAATAATCATCAATTTTAAAGACTGAATTACCTAAACATATAAAAACTTGAAAAAAAAAATACAAAAAAGATACATAAGTATTCAAAATTCCAAAAACACATCATTCATCCATAACATTTAAACCCATAACTTTATTCTCATCTATACCCCAACCACATTGCCGGAATCTAAAACGTCATTGGAATCTTTATCGGAATTCTACCACGTAATCGGAATATGAAATACAACGTCTAAATAAAATCAAAACAGAACGTATAATCAAAAATGAAATAGAACGTCAGTATAAAAATGAAACAGAGATCTTGTCGAAACAGAACGTCTTTGTTAATTTGAAACAGAGGACCTATATTTTCACAGAAATAAAACGTCTTTGTTATTTTGAAATAGAGTGACAGGTTTAAACGAAACAAGATGACAACTAAAAATTAGAAGAAAAAAAACAAACAAAAATTGATGAAAAAAACCTAAATAATAATAGTATGAATTATAATATTAATACAAATTTTTTGTAAATACAACGATGCTCAATAACATGAAATTTTTCGATATGACATTTTGTCAAACACCTTGTATGCATATATTCTAATGTCAGTTATAAAAATAAACCAGAGCTATAGAACAAGAAAAAAACAAAACGACTTGAGACCAATTGGGGTTTCCTGGATTGATTGGCTGTTATACTCACAACAACAAATCACACACACACTAAACTAAACTAATCAAGATAGAAGTGTGGCATGCGTTGATTCTTCCAGTGCTCTAGGCTTTGTAGGAATTGGATACACTCATAAATGCATTTCTTCCTCTTCATGCCCCAAATGAACAACTAGAGTACTAGATGGCATTGGAATTAGGGTGTGGAGGTATTCTCACGTGATCAATGAGAAGGAGAAGATCGCCTCAAGTGACGGAGTCGGAACTGATCGATCCACTGGAGGAGGAGTTAAGGTAATGATTGTTGCGACGACGATGACGACAAAGATGAGGACGATGACAAGGCGGAAAGGGTTGAGGAGGTGAACAGAGATAGTGAAAAATTAGATTAAATTATATGTTTGATTTTTTCTTTTGTGTGTGTATGTTTTTATGAATATTTTTGAATTTTTATATGCGTGGATCATTTGTTGAATTTTAAATTACTAAACATTGAATCTTACTAATAATAGATAATCTTATTTACGATTAACCACAAACTCATTTTCCTCATATTTATTCATATTGTAGCTCCACATACATCGTCAATGGCTAAAGCCTAAAGCATCAGAACTCGAGAGGATTAGCATAAAGTACTCCCCCGTCTTAAAACTAAATCATCACGATCTCGAATGCCAGAGCAAGATGAACAATTTCTGAGCCAAGCAAAAAGTAATCTTCTGCACGTAATACGACTCTCACACCAATATTGGAATGTGCAAAGGGGCTTTTATTAGACACGAGACAAGCTAAACCCACTAGACCAGCATAAAAGTTCAAACCAATAAAACCTTAAAAAAAACAAAAAAAACAATACTCTAACAGACGGGACAAAGAAAACAGACACACAGAAATTCAAACGCATCAGCTCAGACAGACACCGACACAGGATTCAACGGCAAGGCAGAGCAAAAACAGAAGAGGATTGGCAAACTGAGGCAACTCCATTAACAGAGCAAATCCCGTTGATACCTACGTTTTAACAATGAAAACCCATCAGAAGAGGATTGGCAACATAAATATGTACGTTCTTGTACATGTCTTGGACTCGAGATCAACGTTCGGTGGGAACATAACAGGTTTAAACAAGAAGGCAGAGACAACTATCTAAATGAATGGGAACACTTCTGAATGAAAGACATACTGGTAATGCATTATGCACGTCAGTCCTGAATATACCAGGAGGTGTACCACTAGAAGAAGAAAGTCGGCAGCTCAAAGATATTTGCAAGTTTACCCTTGCAGTAAGACTGATTACATGTGTAAGATAATATCGGCTAGGAAGTCATTATAGTTGTTAATTAGATTTAAAGGGGAACAATAATAAATCTAAATGTGTGCAGGATATTATTTGGATTAATGAATAAATGTTTGGACTTCGTTCAAGTGTCAAGTACTCCCAGATTACATGAATCAACCGAAATCCTGGGTGAAGCAAAACACATACATCAAGGGTGGGAAACGAAATTTACCATTTAATGGGAGTAGAGGATGAAGGGAGGGAACCTTCACCACTGTTAACAATGTCTGTTTCTTCCTCGTTGTCCGCTGCTTCGTCATCAATCGCTGTTACAAATAAGAAGATCAGTACAAAAAAATGTCAAGTGAGCAGCCTTAGATTGCAGAACAATATTAATGCAGCTGACAACACAGGCAAGTGATCCTTAAAAAAACGAACAACACTAGATCTGTACTCACCCCCTTCTGGTCCAACTATGAGTGATCCTTCGGATTCTTGGCTGGATGCTGTTGAGCATGGCCCGGCCCGAGAAGGAAACCCCAAACTGTATTCCTTCATATCACAGGTGGATCACAAATTACCACATTATCACAGTACTAAATACTGATGAGTTAAGCAACAAACCCAAATTAATGAAGAATAATCAGCAGTAGCTTCTTAAGATAAAAGCATAATGATTACAAGCATAGCACCCATTAGAATGCCTCATTCTAGTTCCTAATCAACGTGAGGTTAAGACCACGTAAGGCATCAATCCAGCAATCGCCACAAAACAAAGAGAATACTAGTAGTAATCATATTTAATTATCAACAAGTAGTATAATTCTTAATTACTCTTGCCTATCCATGACAAATAGGAACACCTATAGGTGAGCAGCAATGAAGATAGACAACTTTAAGTTTTGTTTGATAGATATAGTGCACAGAACACAGAAGACATAGAGAACCTGAAGGCGAGAGCAGAAAGAAAGAAAAAGTAAAAATGAACTCACAAGTTTGAGGTGTGAACTCGGTAGATGTGGTGCACAGAAGCATCAATAGATGGACCAGATAAAAGGTTTCAGATTGTACATTCTTTCTTCTCTGCATCAACGGTCGATTCTTTCTTCTCTGCATCAACGGTCGATTCTTTCTTCTCTGCATCAAAGAGTTGCAGCACAGTGAGTCTCTGAGCCCATTCTCTTTCATCAGCAACGGCAGCCATCCAACACTCAATTTTACATCCCTGTTTCCTCCTCTAGCATCCTGCATCTGCACTTTCCGTTTCTATGTGTCAGCCTGCACCACATCAAAGGCAGAAACCATCATAACCGCCAGATTTATACATTGAGATAGAACTCTCACAAATTTTTTCCCCATCATCAGAAGAGCTGAAATAAGAGAATGAAACAAGGATCCTCAGATTGTAAAGATGAACATATGCAACTAAATAGGATGTACCTTTTGGTAACGGTCATGGACCACCAAATAGCTAAGTATGATTTACAACCAAAGTTACAGTAAGCAGAAACAAAACAACTTAGTTTTACATTTGGAGTTCAAGGAAATACCCCGTGCTTGCTCTAATTAATCAAGCTACGAAGTACCAATGGAAAAGTACAAAGGTTCAAGAAAAGAAAACTGGCAGCAAGCAGCATTTAGAAATCCACATTGCAGACCATAATTTGCATTTAGTTTAGAACCCATAAAACAATGGATACAACTTTGAAACCAATGTAACCTGATTTACAAAAGTTCCCAAGCAAATGACAATAACACGGATAAGGGACTCAAACAAGGGCCAAAATAATAGCACTTAGTGTGTGACTGATGCTCGGTAAAATTATTTGATCAGACCAAAAGAACTTAATTCGGGTGCAAGACTGATTCTTGTTATTTAACAGAGGATGCAAAACCCAACTCAATTCGTTTAATCGAATCAGTACCTTCCAATCTATCTCCATATACAAACCTACAATGAAATTTGAATACCATGTAGTCATATATGAATACCAGCAAGTCAAGGTTTGGGAAATAAATGACATCCAACAGAGTTCATAAAATGCCTCAAGGATCACCTAACAACTAGTATAAACACCAGTGATCACAAAGCCAAAGTCAGTAAAAGCTTAAAAATTTATCAAAAGCGCCGAAGGAACCATTAGAAAACTACCTCAAGTGTCGCCGACTTTCTGACTTGGATGTTTTGAGATAGTAAGGTTTTGAAGAAGCTTGCTTGAGTGCAACAGTGGGAACTCGTATCTATCTCATATTTTGATGCTCTGACACATGAGTCCTCTAGTGAACCAATAGAGCTTTTCCTATTCGCTCTCCCCACTTATTCTCTTGCCTCCCAAGAGTACTTCAACATTCCTCTGCGACTTCTACCAGCAGTTGCATGCGAATTGGAGATGGGTCCATAGCCAAACTTAGCCCCCCAAGATCCTCAGCGCTAATTACACAAATCCTATTAATCTGCATCACATTAAGGAGTCAAAAAAAATAAGACACCAATCCAAACACATTGTCTTATTTCAAAAAGAAAAAAAATGGTGCAAGGTGCTCACATCAGTTGGTTCAGCACATCATCGGCAAGAATTCTCGAATTCGCATTCCTGCACTCATTGAATCCATATGGTAGATACAGGAATAAACGAAGAAAACAGAGCTTATCCTTATCTAACCAGAGCTTATCCTTATCTAACCAGACACCATCACTTGCCACAGAAAGGAGCTCTAGATAGGGGTTGAAAGGCCAAAGTACATTTCCTAACTTGTCCAATCAAACACAAACCCACAAAAAATTTGAACAAAACCCCCCAATCACGATCACTGCCATGACAGTTAAAGCTTCCAAAAAAGGAATTGTCCAAATATGCACCCTTTAACAGAAACCCTAAGACTTTATCGAATTATGGCATCTAAGAAGTCGTCTCTATCATCAATTGTTTTCATCATCATCTACGAACACAAGAACATCATATGACAGATGTTGCTCAAAAGATATGCAAGGATACTATCACCACTAAGTTGTTGATACAGAAAAAAAAATAGAGATTAAAATTTCCAATAGCATAGAACAACTATTGAAAAGCAAAGCTGAGAATGAACTATATTAAAAATCGAAAATCAAAGATAGATATGCTGAACCAAACCGTGATATTGATGATGGCCAAGTGTTCCTTGTTGCTGAATAACAAACTTAAGTGCCCTGCAAATCTGAAAAGCGCAGAAAAATTAATATTGAAGTTGCGAACATGAATTAATAATCTAGAACAAAGATCAAAACCAATTTACTTCAGAAAATAAAAAAGCATGAGTTATCATACCTAAGGCTGAGGCACACATCATCATCAGCTTGCTTAGGTTTTGGAACAGTTGCATGCTTGACTGCAACAGTGGGAGCTCTTCTGCATCTCAAACTTCAATTCTCCACCCAAAGTTCTCTTTCTACGCAAACAAATACAGCTCCTCCATCCTGCTCAGTCCAATTATTCTATTCCCTCCCAAGATGATATAATACATCAATATCCCTGCCCACCACAAACATCAGCAATTAATTTTCACGCTTCTAGGTTTCAAGCCAAAACCAGCATAACCACGTAAAACGTAAACAAAACAAGCATGACAGTAGCCATAAACGATACCTGAGTTACCCATGATCAGCACTCCGGGGACAGGAGATGATCGGAAAGCGTGGTCCAGATTTGAAGGGGTGAGGAGTTCGGGGCTCAAGTGCTTGGGGCATGGGTCATGTGGGCTCCGGGGTCTGGTTTCCGGGTGTCCAATTGTACAGTTAGTGGGGTCCGCATACAATTTCTGCCGGCCATAAGGTTCCGGGTATTTGGTTTTGGTTTTCCATCTAGGGAAATGATCAAACACTCTCGATCCTCGGAATACTATCCACAGATACCCTCACAGTGAAGAGAGTATTTGTTCTATGCAGGGGTTATGAAAACAGAAATTTAAAACATTCGGAAAAAACTAAAAAGTTTGAGAAAACCCGAATTTAAAAAAAAAAAAAACTGAAAAGAGGTTGACAATGCACATTCAATAAAATAAAGCAGATTTCACATTAATTTTGAATTCCAGATTCCAAATCATCACTCAGGCTAATGTATTCCACCAAGTCCGGCCAAATTTTGATTAGTTTCCCTACTTAAAAAGCTCAGACTACTGAATTCCACCAAATCCTGCTGAATTTTGATTAGTTCCACTATATAAAAACAGCTCAGAACTCCACATCATGGCACCACTAAACAGCCCAAATCCTGCTATGTTTTTTCCTCGCTTTACTTAAATCTTGGTATCCAATTCCTAATCACATAAATCCCAGATGGTGGCATCACAAACCTAGCTTAAAACACATATACCCCATTCAACACTGCATATCATTCCTTCAACTCAGAAGCATATCATTGCAGCCTCTAATCACAGCATAAAAGGGCAACTCAGAAACTAAATGAATTGAAAATACCTAGGTCTACCAAGAAAAGCAACTAACAATCAGAACAAACAAAGGAATCCCACACAAAAAATTCCAATTTCAAACTTGCATAGATCCAACAATAATTAAAAAAAAAACCCAAAACAAAGTAAAACGAAAGAAAAATTGAAAAATAAAGTAAAAGGATTGTTTGCAACAACCGAAGAAGATGAACTCCGGTCCCAATTGAAATTCTCTATTGTTCTTCAAATTAGACTTTCAGAATACTAGAATAGATGTTTCACACACCAAAAAAAAAAAAACTACAGTGCAATGAAATTGTAATCAAATACTCATCATTGATAAACCATTAACCATTATAAACAAAAAAATATTTTAAAACACTACTTAATCCCGTCAAAAAATTGACCCAAAACCGAAACTATACAGAATTCGATAACCTAAAAACAAACAGAAATCTAATCACATCCACACAGAAACCTAATCACATCGAAACCGAAAATTCAAATCCTTCTGTTTTCTCACCCGTAGATCTATGTTCTGTGAATAGTATCCAGAGGAAAAAGGTCACTGTTTTTCCCCGTGGATCCGGTTTCGTCTTCTGTGTACATTGTCCGCTTGTTCCATACTCCGTGCTCCCGTCATTCCGTATTCCGCATTTGACCCATTAGCCTTATCCCTGTTTCCATCACCCCCGCTGCATTCTGTATTCCCGTGTTTCCCTACTCTCTTTTCCCCTCTGTTCAGCAAAACAAACCTGAAAAATCACACGAATCCAAAACAAACATGAGAATCTAATCTAGTCGAAGATGAGAAAAGTTCCAAACTCAATCCAACATGAACCAACAAAACTGGTTCGTCGAACCCAACAGTCAGTCAAAAACCCAAAGTTTGAGATATTTTACAGAAGCAATTAGTAAAGCAGAATCAAAGCTTTGAATATTACACCCAAAATAATGAGATCAGCACTGACCACAGCTTTGTCCAGATTACTTAAATCCACGAAACCCTAGTGTGTAAAAACCCATAAATCAACGTTGGGATCGAAAGATACCGTTCTATGAAGATACGATTGCAAGTGAGGGAATCTTCGCTGCTTCATCCTTGTAGTTGGCTGCGCCTCATCATCGATCGCTTCTTCCAATACGAATGCCAGAGAGTGTTTGCATCTCTCCGTTGCCGACGATCGAGGCGATCCCGTTCTGGATCCTCGGGCTAAGGAGACGCGTTCCCTATTCCACCCTTCAATTTGCTTTGCAAAACAAACCTGAAAAAACCACAGAGTTTCAATCGATGAGAAAAGTTCCCAATTTAAACCAAAATCGAATACCAAAACTCATTCGGCCACCAAATTCCACAACAATCAATCGCTGCGTCGAGGAACAAGTTTACGTTGTACAAATCCTCAAAACCATAGGGTTTACAAAACCACAAATCAAGGATCGGAAACAAAAATTACCGTTAGATGACGGTACGAATCGAAGGGAGGAGAGGGATTCTTCACCGCTGACACCAATCGCTGCTACGAAATTGATCCCCGCTCGTCCTCATCGGCGATCGAGACGAGGACTCACCGCAACAAGTCCTCGTCTCAATCGCCGACGATCCGATAGAGAGAGAAGTGATCGGCGGGGAAGGAGACGCGGCGAGCGTGTCGAAGGGAGGGAGTGGGAGAGTGGAGTGGAGTATTTATAAGCCCGAGTGAGGAGACTTGGTCAACGAGACTTGGTCCGCGTGTTTTTCACGCCGAACTTTGTTTTTCCATTGTTACGTTTTTTCCAAGCGATTTCAAATGTTTTCAACTTACAGCATTTCAAATAATCGAATCTGTCACTTAGTTACTCACATTTATCGGTCCAATAATTTAATGTAAGAATGTGTTTGATTGTTTGATTGAAAATAACGAATTAAAAATTTTGTTTAGATAAAATGAAAATTATAATCAATCATAATTGCATAATTTATCTATCGTAAACAAATAGATGAAGATTCATGATAATAATAGAAAATATTTGTAATTAAAATTCACAAAAGTCGATCCAAAATTTGGCTTCATATGGATTGAAAATAACACTAAGCATGGTTAAGCGGGTTCTTATACTCAGTAAATTGTGTGGGATAGTTTATTGGAATTAATTTGACAAATGTAACTTTTGACAAGAAAAAATCAAAACCATTGGAGTACATAATAATGGGACTTATGTTATTTCTCAACTTCAGCATCATACTTAGCAAGCCATTGTAGCTGCTGTTAAATAGGCGAAAAGGATGCCATATGTTTATAGCATGTTGTACACTAACGATCATAGAAATTCATAAGAGAGGAAAGAATGAAAAAGAAAGAAAGTTACTTAGACTTGGATTTATATTGCTTTGATATCATGTAAACAATGGTGAGATCAACTCGATCTAATCACCATGAAAGATCAGATCGAACTTCCAAGAAGTAGAAAGTAGAAGAAAAAGAGAGGAGAAAGAGAAAGGTTCTTTATTATCCCCACTAATCAGTGTAACACAAGAGAGAGTATTTATAGTGCTGTGTACATACACTCATCCCATTGCTTAATATACTCTTCACACACTTGTATTACAGCTGAATACGTATAACTACTAGTGTCTGCAGTTGTTGGCGATGATTTGTGATTGTCGTCAATAATTGTCGACTTTTTCCCAATCGACGGATGCACACTCGATAATAATAATAAAGAAAATCCTCTGATCCTCCGTCAACTTTCCTTGTACCTTTCTTTTTATTACTCCATGTAACATTTTTATTGCAATTGTGCCAGGGACAATTGTGACTTGAGCCTCGTAGTCTTACCGTCCCTCTAGCTTTTTTCATTGGATTTTACAGGTGAACACTTGATTTCCACACTTGATCACCTCGTAGGCATGAAAAAACGAAAGGCCACTGCTACATGCTAAGAAGCGTCCTAAAATCATGAAGCACTAGTATATTCCAGATGCTATTACAGAGTCAGAGGTGATGTTGCTCTCATTTTTACCAACAAGAAGAAGGTTAGTTGATGGCTTGATGTTATGGTGAGAGTTAAACGGGTTGAAGTTCACAAGTATACTACTATAACTTTGCGTATTGTATCTATCAACTGCATCATCATCCTGGATTCCCAGGTGCAAGTTTATTCAATATTATCTCCGTCCCATATATTTTGCAATGTTTTGATTTGCGTGCGGATATGACGAAAGCCAGTTCCAGTTGCAAGAAAATACCAGGATTACTATCCCTGAGTCTTAGACAACTTGAAAATTGGTTCTTGACCATTATCCACTCTCTAACAACAGCATGCATCACATTATAGCGCCATCTAGTATCGAATGCAGGACACCCCGACTGATCAGAAAAAAGTCCCCATTTTTCGTCATTAAAGGAAAGCCCTTCCGACCAAATAAGGAAACAACTTCACAAACACGATGAATCCTCGGATTAAGAAATCCGGGTAGAACGACAAAACGCAAACCACAACTCCTCCACATGAAAGCACCCAATAGCCGCAAACCCAACCCACATCGAATATGAAACAACTCCACTCACTCCCAGGGATAAATAGTTTAGGTTTCTCTCACTCACCTTATTCCAAAGTCCAAACACATTGAGTATCTGCTGGTGAGTGCATTGCTGTGTATACTTATAACATGGAATATGAATTCTAAGCCAATACAATCCAATACAAAATTGAACTCAAATGGACATTCAAATAATAACAACGGTGGATTCTCGCACGTAAAAGAGACATACATGACAACGACAAAATTATTAAGCCACATTATAGTGACAAAGACAACGCCAACGAAAATCTTCTGGCTGTGGCTAATTATGGAGACATGTCCTTGAAAGCTACACAGTCACCAACTGAAATAATTCAACCTGTGACTGAGATATCATCTGATGCAGATATGTGTGAAGAAAACAATCAGCTGGTATTTCCCAGATTGCTACTCACAAATACTAACAAACAGATATTGAATACAGTTAAGGGTGTCATATAATTTCCATTCAACGTCCATATCCAAATGTCATGATGTGTCTACCCAATTGTTACATAATCGAGCTTTGGACGAGATATGACAAGCCAAAGCCCCAAAAATTAGCAGAACTTGATCTTCGATTCTTCCGTGGACATTTGTAGTGGTTGGAGACCGCCTACAAACAACCTTGTCGATGATGGCCAAGATCTTGTCACAATCAGCTTTGAGGTCGATGCTGATGAAAATCCATGGATCCAACAATCACAACCAAGATCTTGTCACAACCAGCTTTGAAGTCGACATTGATGAAAGTCCATGGATTCAACAATCACAACCGCCTTTGAGGTCGACACTGATGAAAGCCCATGGATCCAACATTAGCCCTCCTCGAGCCTGTCATTGCAAGGAGAAGGATTATCAAGACCTTTCATTGCATAATGCATTTGATCAAACAAAATAATTTAGGCAACCTGCATGTGTTAGGTTATGTTGTCAGATAGTTATGTAAAACGACTTCTGTGGTGGCGACCTGCGACCTGCGACCTGCCCTTTTCCAAACCAAGCATCCCTATTCGTTCTTCTTCCTTATGACTGGTGATGTGTGTATGGATCAGTACTCAGTTCCCGATAGTGAAGTGCATATTCGCACACCGTATAGAAGATACTGAAACCTCAAATAAAGATCAGAGTCTATTTTGAGTGGGGAGAAAAAAAAACAAAGGAACCGCAAACAGTAAAACATAAGACTGGTAGTTATCAACCCATTGAAAAATTTGCATGTACCCAGTCACACAGGAGACTATATTTGTCCGTGTGTGTGTGTTTTATTTTTGACAAAGAGTCCTAGTGTGCTATTATTTGAGAACCTCGCATTAACAACTGTTTTTGAACTGTACTTGAAATCATCTTAGGTTCACTAAAAAAAATCGAAGAAACAATATTTTTAAACAACGGTTTACAAAGAAACCGAGTTGTTGACATCAATTTTGATGGAATCAAATCAAAATGCTCCTAACTCGAGCAAACATTCCCATACAGATTTTTTTTTAGTTTTTCACCTGAGATCTTTGGTGGTTGTTGTCACTTCAAACTTCGGCGCGCCAGCAAGGCTTTGCAAGATCTCATCTGCTGCCGTCATTTCATATATACCCCACCTTCCTCCAATAACACAATTTGTTATCAGTTTGGTCAACGTAAAAGATAATGTTCAATATTTCTTATATTATTAGGAAATGAATCCATGACCACATGAAATCATAAAGCTTTAATATTGGAGTTTCAGATTAGCTTCAAACCCACTACGGTATAAGTATACACGATCATACGTGTATCAGGGATAGAGGATAAGTTCATGCTCGAGCTCGCACTAAGCTATTTTCTACACAGATCTCTTCATTTCAGTTCCTGTGATTTTTCCAAATGAATTCATCCTCGAGAGAACTGATGCTTCATCCAGTTAAACAACTGCTGGATTGGGGTTAGAAGGGTGAACATGGGCAGTTTCGCTCAACACGGTAGTAACCTACAGTTCAGTCTGTTTTGTAACACTTGGATTTCGAGTAAACTATGAAGGCAAAAACTTATAGAATCTTTTGTTATTGTTTTTAGTTCTAATATATGTGTAAGTTCACAAATGCAATTAGTAAACTTCTGTAATTTATGAGGACTACAAGCTTCTGCCGAGGGAGCTTTTACTTGCATCAAATAACTATCAACGACATTTTATCAGAAAGTACTAGTGGGGGTTTGATGGTATAAGTCTCTTCAAAGTGTATTGTCATCAAATCTTAAGACAAAAACGATACTCCTCAAGAAACATATCCATCTAATAACACTATACACTTCTTCGAGGTTCATTTTCAAGGATGACTAACAAGTCACGTATATAGTCTGTACAGGGCTCCTGAACAGATTAATTGCTACTGACCATTATTCCTAACTGCAAATAAGTCTTTTACAAACACGATAAAGGCCAAAGATCGAGTTTTAATACACAAAAAAACGACAACTTCTAGTTAAACTTGATAACTATGTCCATAAGCATTCAACTCCATTCGAGTTAGCATCTAAGGAAACTAGCACTCGATTAAAATCCCAATTCTCAACATGAAAAATGAGATCTAAAAGTCAAAGGGAAGTACATAATAGCATTAAGAAATAAAAACAAGAAGATACCGTGAGGGGAATAACTTACACGTCACTCACACTTCTTTCGTTTTCCTCGTGGCCCCTTCTCACGACGTTAACCTGCAATAATTGTTCAAAAATCTTTCTCTTCATCCACATGAATAATTCTCAATAAAAAGAAAAGCAGAGATAACAGGAAAAAAAGAAAGAAAAGATCACCTATAATAATTTATAGAACTGGGCACCACTAACAAGCATACACCTTGTGGTCCATGTCTAAGCAGCAGTCTCCCCAGTTATTAAGCAAGTTACTCGCACATCTTTTACCCATCCAGGAATATTGGAACCAAAATCAGAAGCTGCACATATCAAATATGTTGCACAATATCATCACATATCATCAGCAGAAAAACAAAGACGGAGAGACATGGTGAAGGCACGTTGCTACATATAGAGGAAAGAACTCATCGTATCGCCTCAAGGGATAAGCGAAGCAATGAAAGAGATGCATCTGAGAGTCAAAAGGTACTACAAAAAAGGAACGTATCAAATGAGGATCTACCACAATAAAAAAAAGGAGGACAAAATCATATAATATGCAACCGGCCTCAGACAAGAACCAGCTTTTTTGGCTGTTGTCACGCAACATCATTTCAATAACAAAAAATTAACGCAACATAGCCAAATCTAGACTCCAAATGATTTTTTCCATCCCCAAAAGGCAAAGTTCTAGTATGTGGCCGCAATAAACAAATAAATTACCCGTGATTTAAAAAATAGCCAATAATGGAATATCCGGAGGGAACTGAGCGTTCACATTAGTTTTTTTTCCCACCTACCATTCAAATGGGACCGATGAACACATCAATCTCTACCCACCTACAAAGCCAGCCAAACACAGCACCAATTCACTTTACACAGTTCCCTCTTTTCTCCTCGCCACGACTCCACGTTCTCTCCGACCACTTTCAGCATCATATCATCACATGTTTCTAAGTGAAACAGTGCTACAGAGATAATAACGCATACTCACAGCGCGTCTTCATCTTTGTCTATGAGTATAAGTGGGATCCGTTTTGGTTCACCAAGAGGCTCAGACAAGCTTGTGACTTGATCAAAACTCGAAACCTGCAAGGGAAGAGGAGAAATGGGGTATGTGGGGAACATAGGGAAGTATAAGCTGGGTCGGACGATCGGGGAGGGGACGTTTGCTAAGGTTAAGCTTGCGAAGAATCTGGTCAATGGGAAACTCGTGGCGATCAAGATCATCGACAAGATCATGGTCATGCAGAACAAGCTCATCAACCAGGTATACACCCCTTAGATCATAACAATCCCCTTTCTGTATTGGATGTGCCAAGTCACAATCTACTTCGAAGCGATTTGACTTTTGAGACCTATTGATCTTTTGAGTGTGTTATGTGATTTAGGTGCAAAGAGAGATCACAACAATGAAGCTTCTGAATCATCCAAACATCGTACGAATACATGAGGTATCGACCCAGACCATATATGAAATGAAGTGCGCATATTGAACAAAAGATACAGTTGTTTCTGTGTATGGTAATCTGGTAGATAGCTAATAGCTTCTATCTTGGGGGGTGGGGGGATTGGTTCAGGTTCTTGGGACGAAGACAAAAATCTACATCGTGATGGAATATGTATCTGGTGGTCAGCTGTCCGACAAATTGGTGAGAATAAACCCATGTCTCACATGGTTTCCTAGTGGAATTCTGTCAATTCTGGTCTCTGACACAACCTTGTTTTCTGTTTTTATAACAGACTTATGCTAAGAGGTTACATGAAGATGAGGCAAGGAAATTGTTTCAGCAGTTGATCGATGCAGTCGACTATTGCCATTGCAGACACGTCTCTCACAGGGATTTAAAGGTAACAGTTCCCAGTGAAAATTACGTAAATGAATAAAAACTAGAGCAATTACTATCAGGAAAGGAAGTTTCGCTGACCTGGAGGGTGAATATAACGTGACAGCCACAAAATCTGCTACTGGACAGCAAAGGAAACCTGAAAGTATCCGATTTTGGACTGAGCGCACTCAAAAAGGTAATGACCAAAGCTATGTTAATCATCAGGTTTTTAATGACACAAAAATGAAAAATGAACAACGAATAATGGTTCACCTTTGTCAATCTTGCTCACAGCCAGGAGCTCTCCTATCGACACCATGTGGTTCTCCGAGCTATGTTGCACCAGAGGTGAGACAAAGACACTATCATCCCACATCTATAGAAAGTTGAAGAGATTTTTTCCTTGCATGGTGTCTGTAGTTGTAGGGAGTAGTCCTCTTCCTTTTCCTTTTGTGTGTCGTAGTCCTTGTGTGTACTTTTATCTCTTCAAAAACTCTCCTAGTAATAAGTGGGAACGACATGCTATTTAAATAGTTTAGAGCGAGAAGAATCAAGAGAATAGAAGAAGATCCCGTAGGCGAGCAAATAAGCTGTTTCGTCTCTACCATACCCTTTTCCCAGCGATCTAGTAAGATCTTAAAGATCTCATACAAGTGGTATTCATCGAAAAAAGCCTTCGCCTGCTTAGCCGTTTCTGATCTAATAAGTGATCTAATAAGTGCAAGTCGTACAATAAGTTGAAGACGAACATTTTTCCATATCCAGATAATTACAATATGCTGGGGAGTAGCTGTTTCAGAGGCAGCTTTGATCCTGGCCTCAGGATTTAAGTCGGAGCGTGTCGCATTACCTAACGCTAGGATAATGGGTCATCAACCCCACTTTAGTGAGTACCTTACTGAGGATGAGGACCTTAGTGATTATCCGACTGAGGACCCTAGTGATGACCCGACTGAGGACCCCGTTGAGGACTGCTGAAGAACCTACTGAGGACCCTAATGAGCTATCACCAAACAATGTCGTATTAGACCTCGAGGAGCTGACAGATCTGAGCAAACGTTTCAAAGAGGTTTTTAAAGACAAAACAAATCAATTATTCTTAAGAAGGCTGGATAAGAAGTAAACGATAACACTTTGATTCTTGGTTATATTTCTGAAAAGATTCGATGTCATTTTATACGGGTTCTTCCGAAAGATAGGGTCAAAATTCAAATAAGTTCTTATGATTTAACAAAAGGACGTGGAGACATGCTAAGTACCCCCCCTTTTTTTTTTTAATATAATGAAATATGGATTTTATAGCCAAATATTGACCAAAGTCAATTGGCAGTTTGATTTTTATGTAATGAATATAGCAAGATTCAACAAGACAGTCAAGTTCTGAAGTTCTATTCTCTCGTAGAAATAGAATAAGATCTTATATCCATTCAAATCTTTATCCATTCAATTTTATTTAAATAAAAAAGAATGAAGTCTTATTTCAATTAATCATTTTAAGGATTTATTATTAAATTAACGAAATAAATTGCATCGAGCAAAGCAAGAACAAAATTGCTTGATAAATGAATTCCAATTTTGTTACCTGACTAGGTTGATACTCCGGTTGCAGTTGCTTAAGAATCAAGGATATGAGGGAGCTGCTGCTGATGTCTGGGCCTGCGGGGTGATCTTATTTGAGTC